>APFE031663547.1:126665-243970 GCA_000404065.3 Pinus taeda | reverse complement strand
TTACAAGATATGGTCTAATTCATTTCTTCTTTCTTTGGGGTGGGGTCCTGGCATATATCCTCTTCTTTTGATGTTCCTTGATCCTTTTCTTCCTCCTCTTCATATTCTATTTAAAATAATTTCTTCTCAGCACACTTATGACCTTTAGTGCATTTGCTATCACAATTGTAACAAAGCCCTTTTTCTCTTTTTTCTTCCAATTGTTGTGGTGTAACCCTTGTAGGTTGTGGAAGGCTAGGAGAAACAACACTTCCATCTATATAGTTGTGAGGGGTATGCTTCCTGGTTTCCATAAATTTGCTTTCCACTATGTCACAAAGCCCTTTTACTCTTTCCAATTGTTTTGGTGTTGCTCTAAAGAAGGTGTTGCTCTTTGTATCCTCATAATGTGCTATCAATTCCTCTGTGAAAATTGACCACGTAACAAGTCTTTTACGAGAACAAAGCCCTTTATACCATAAAAATTGATCCAGTTCTAAATATGAAGATGTAATACATACCTTTTCTAACAGTGGTACACCATGTAGATCAAAATATTGCTCCATCTGACGTATCCAATTTACAGGATCCTTGCCATCAAATTTCCTCATCTTGCTTTTTCTTGATTTTAGTAGCACGAACTTGAAATCACTGTAACTCTGTACTTTCAGATCTTTAAGTTGTAAAATTGCGACCTGTAGTAGCCCTCTGCGTCCTCTTTCCAATGCCACTAGTCTGATCCAAATTGGATTCTCCAAGGAAGAGTTATGCCAAATCTGCCACAGTGACCTAATTATAGACTAATTCAATAGAGAAAAATTGTACGACGTTCCACATCTCCCTATTTTGACCTTTGGCTCTAAAAATTATATACAAGAAACAACAGTCCATCCTTTTTTTGTACCTTCTTACGAAATTTCAATCTGATGCTCAGAGTGAAAGTTATGACGATTTCCCCCAGGTCACCTATTTTGAATGTAATTCAGGATTCTTCAAAAGGACCAACTTCCTCAGATCATATCTCTGAAAATATAGCACAAAAATCTCTGAAATTTGGACCTAAGATTTAGCGTGATGTCTTCGCAATTGGGATTTTTTTGTAGCTTCTGAAACATCATAGAAAAATAGTTATAGCGAAAATTCCACGATGACCTATTTGGAGCAGCGAAACCCTAGAACTTGGCTCTGATACCAAATGCTATGAAACCAACTCAAGAAAAGATAGAAAAAATAGATCAACGCCTTAGAATTCAGTCTCTTCGAGGGGGAAACCTCCTTTACATTACATAAATGAATAATTCTTGGATGATACAAATGAAAATACCTCCTTTCCATATATATGAGTCTAAGGGGTCATAATGTAATCAGAGCCGATATAACAATAATAATATAAGGGCACAATAATAACAATATTGGGCTTCTATGGGGAACAATCGTGACAATATGGGCACTACATGGGTACATCAATATAATAAGGGGGTTGTACTAATAACAATAAGGGGTTACACTAGTATTATAGGGCCCTAACAGAGTATGTGCAGGTAAGGAGGGGTAAAAGGTACTCTACAAGTGGCTTTTCAAACTGAACCAACAAACTCTTATAAAACCTATGACCTAATTATGTTACTCTATTCTGACCTAAGTAACAACAAAAGGAAATGAATAGCATTTTATTTGAAATGAAATGCATGAAATAACTTTAGCAACGAATCAATCATCAACTAAAGCATTTAAACACTACTAATATCAGCATCTGCGAGTGAGGATTCCAACACTAAGAATTGCATGACAAAGCAAAACAACGTTTTTGTTGACAGCAATGTCACCTTTGTCCTAGCTCACGATCCGACTGAGGGAGAGGTGAGATCAGAAGTGCTTGATGGCCTTTTTCTAGAGATATTCCCTGTTACTAATCTATCAACTAAATCTGAGCATGCAAAAGCCTATTTGATCATTAACCATGACCTATGTAATCAACAAGTTGTTAATCTACTAAACAGAAATTGTTTTGCAAAATCACAAAGAAAGCAAATAACAATACATGAAGGAGGCCTTGGCTCTTAGGTTGGGCCCAACCCCAAGAGCTACAGGCTCCTATAAAAAAACTCAGAGCTGATGCCAAATAGATCTGCTTCTCATTATCCAAAAATAATCATCACAAGAAAGTTATACAGCAGTAGCTACAAGAAAACGAGCTAGAAAAATGACAGCACTCTAGTTCAAAATTACAACAGTTCCAAAAGTAAACTATGAAGGTTGACGCCTTCTTATTTATACACTACTAGGGGCCTAGTTTCCCTCCTAAATTCAAGGGACTCGGCTGTTCCAACTGCAGTAAACAGTCACTCTTTCCAAAGCTGCTTGGCTGCCTTTAAGATTCGTTTTGGTGGCCTGCTGAGCTCGGAGTTTAAGGGTGGAGATTTCGAGGAAGGGTCATTTAATGCCAGAGATAACCCCCCTACGAATCCTCACCTCAAGCTTGGTTGTCATCTGTCCCATGATTGCTTGGTTTTGCTCCAAAACTTGTCCAAAAAAACTGAAATAACCATGTATTAGCCTCCCTAGTAGAGTGACCACCCTTATTCATTCAAACAACATAAACATACTAAAAAACATGCATAATCTATGAAAAATGGAGGATTGAACAAGGACAATTAGGAAAAATGAGCCCAATAAGTTACCAAATTCGGGGCTCATCATCACCCCCCTGCTAAATGGGTTGCTCATCCTCTGAGCAACTAGTCCAACTCATTATCCTAGATAGCCTTGACCGCCTCCCTCACATCCCAGGCCTCTGAAGTGATATCTTCTGCACTGTCATGAAATCCTGCTTTGCTTTCCACTTCTTCACACTGCTTGTGCTGCTCCTCTTCTCTGACTCCCTCTAACAACCCCAAAAGAAAGGGAGGACTGAATTTGAGGCCAATCGAGTTGGCCTGATGATTCTGCATGGACTATTTGTAGAGAGGCACTCTTGCCAAGGCCTCCCTCATCCTTGTGGGGGTGTGGTATTCTCTAATCTTTAGGCTGTGGGACAGTGAATTCCCTTCGGGAGCAAGCATGAACACAGTAATCCCCCAACAGTCTCTCCATGTCCTCAAAATGGGTTATGGCTTGGGCTTGTCTTCCCATGTAATTTGGTAGGGCCTGAGGGTCATTGGCCAAGTGTTGGTGGGCAGATATCAATGCTAAAGGATCCTCTAGTTCTACTCTAATCGATAGTGGCTCATGTAGCCCTCTGTTCATAATGTTTTGGACCTCTGTTTCTCTCTTTTCTTCATGATTTAGCCAAGAGGCCATGGCCATAAGTTGTACATCCCCTACCGCAACGTTAGGGTCCCACGAGTTCATGTTGCGAAGGGCCAAGTTGTGTAGGTAAAACTCTGATAGCTTGGCCTTCTCTTTGAATGAGCTGTTGTCACATAGAGCCATGAATTGAGAGTAGTTCTGAAATGGAGTGATACCTCTCTATGCCAAAGTGTTGATTTGAAACTGCAACCATTGATCCTTGAGGTATATGGCATAGGATTTGGCCAGCTGCCTATACTGCAGAGCTTCCATCGCCCAACTGGCCATGCACGCCAGTTGGGCCTCCTTTTCTTGTACGTGTTGTTTCAAAGATTGTATCTCCAGGCCTGCTTGCAATTCTCTTTCCTATAGCTGTCAATTCAGTGTCTCAATTTCAGCCTACATTCCTTCCCTTCTCTATTGTTCATTAGGTTTTTTATTGGTTGTTGTGGGCTCCTCCTGTTGTTGTTTTCCACCCAAGGTGTGGGGCCTATCCTCCATAAGGTGTCCCTGTGACTGTAGCTACTGTTTGAGGAGCTCATTTTCTTCCTGGAGCTTGGCTCACTGGCTGCTTTCTATATGCTGTACCCAATCCAATTCTTTCCTTTCCTCTTTGAGTTGTTCCCCTAAAGGACCTATATCTGCCACACCCTTGGACTTGGTGATTTTCATCCAAGTGTGGGTCCTCACTCTCTCTTCCTCTAGTGCAAAGAAGAGCGGCACTGCAAATTTTTGGGGAATTATCCTTCCTGCCTCTAGCAAGTTGTAGTAAGAGCCCGGGTTGGGTTGGAGGCTTGGTTCCTCAATTTTCTCAGTCTTTTCCTCCTACTGGGATGATGTAGCTGCCTTCTCTTCCAACTCTTCAGTCTCCTTCAGCCTAGCCAAAGTATCCTGTAGAATTGTCTCAGCATCCTATAGAGAGGCATTTATGTCTAACATCTTCATTCTTTTTCTCCAATTGGATGTCTTCGGGCTTCCCTATCCATAAGTGATGGATGCCTTGGAGGGAGACCTCTCCTTTTGTGTAGTTGGGGTGTCTACAATCATGATTGGTTCTTTTGACGGTGGCTAGGGTTTGCCAGTCTTTATCCTCGTGCTCCTTCTTGCCTTAAAATACATAGAAGGCTCCATTTTTCTCTTCCCTTTTTGCTTTGGGGTTGTGCTTAAGGCAGCCAGCACTGCTACTGCCTCCCTAGCCAAGATTCCAGTTGATTTCTCCTTTTTCTTTTCTGCCTTCCTACTTCCTGTAGAAAGTCCTGTGCTGACTGTTTTCTGGCTTCCTGTAGAAACAGGTTTCTGTGTTTTGGCTTGCTTGGCTGAGGGTGTCTTCTCTCTCAATTTTGTTGTGGTTACCTTGGGTGTGCCCTTACTTTCTTGGAATTTTTTAGTCCTCTCTGACCTAATTTGCAATCATTTCTACCTTAGTGTTTGTGCCTTTATTCCACCCACAGTTTTGGGCTCGACAGCTTGGCCTTTCTCTTGTGTCTCTTCTTGTTCTTTCCGTGGTGGTCTGTCCTGGGTACCCTTACCCTTTGCTTTCTTTTTGGCTTCAAGGTGTCTCCCTTCTTCACTGTTGGATGAGGTGAGTTCCTTGGCCAGAATTCTTATATCATCATCTTTTGACATATTGCAGAAAATTTCCCAGGAGAGGGGGACAGTGTAGGTATGGAGGTCATCCTCTACCAGAAGCTTGATGAACCCATGATGGGCTAGCTGATCTAGTGTCCCTTCCTTCAGTTTTGTGCCACATTCAATATATGATTGCAAGAGAAAATAGGGGATGCTTAGCTTCTGCTCTGGGGGTAGATCCAGCCCATGTCTTAGTTCTTTTAGCGGTCGGAAATGATAGCCGTAAACAATACTGAACTGCCCCTCACAGGTAATGTATTTCATAATTTGGAGACAGGCTTCACTCCAGAGAGGATGTAAACTAGCCCTCCTTACCCCATTCTTATCTTCTACAAACTGTTCCTCTGGTAGGAAGAATTATTTCTTGGCTTTTTGGCCTAGTCCTCTTTCCTCTTTGCTCCAGGGCATCCCCAATGGGAAGTCAGTGACTCGGCTAATGAATTCAAGGGTTAGCTTTAAGGTCAGCCCTCTGAAATTCACCGTGGCCAGTGTCTTTGATTTAGGTTGCAAAGACAACAAGAATTCTTCTGTTATTGCATCATCGTGTCCATGAATTTTGTCACAAAATGCCATCCAGTTGGCACGGGTGAAGAGGTCCACTACTGTGGGGTGTTCACACAATTTTTTGGAATTCGAGGGTTCCTTCCTGATAAACCCTCCTAGCATGGTGAGAGTACTCTGTTTTGGCTTGTGCTCTGATCAGAAACGGTATTCAGTTTATAGTTTCTTCCCCTAAACTTTGAAGACAGTGTACCTCAGTTGTTTATATTTCACTTTGCACCAATTCCCTGGTTATACTGTTGTTGGCCCAAAACTTGACGGTCAACAGGGAATGAGACTCCCACAGACAGAGTGCAGAGCTTAATTTTCGTCCCCAGAATGCATTCAATCCACATAAAAGTCACATTCTTCATGCACATGTTAGCCCTCACAGCGGTTTATCGTTTTTATAGGAGGAATTTGTTAATAGGAATCATGGAGGAGAACTCAACGCAAAGCCAACTGAAAAATTCCATGTATCATATAGGCAAACTACTGTTCTTGACCCACAGGTAGACTTGCTTCTACTTCTCCTACTCCAGACAGTTTAATTTACCACCTTTCGAAATATCATGCATGGGAATGGTGTTTTCGAGCCTACCTCTCTTCGAAACACTAATTTTGATCCAAGCAGTTGAGGTTTCTCTGCTATGGGAGGCTATGCGTGTTTCCTGTAGAGTTCCTTCCTATAGAGAGCTTTGTTGGGTACTGGAGGACGTCACGGCGCTTCTGAACAAGCCTAGAACACGGGAGGATTTTGAAATGTGCTGAGGAGCTCGGGTTAACAAACTGCAGAGGCGGAGGATGCGTACTTTGATGAAAACAGTTGCAAGTGTAAATGAAAGTGGCTCATCGTGAGTTCTTGGCCGAGCAATTTTGAATTACGGTGCAATTCCTGGTGAGGGGGTAAGGTGTCTTGGTTGATCCATTAGCCAACGTCACAGCCATTATTCTCCTGCGTGTCTCTGTCCACCATTACTTCCCCTTTGCCATTAACCATCGCCACCATTGTTAGTGCGCCGATTTCCTGACTAGACACCTCCCACATGTCGGCTTCCTGTCTCTTTAGCATAACCAAGCTCGTTCGAATCCCACAAGGCCATTCAACTGACTATGGGTGGCCAATTAACTGGCCACTGAATTCGTTCAATCCGCACCATTTCATAGACATGCAGTTTTCAGAGTATAGTCTATGCAATTTGACGAATAAGGTTAGACACTTACCTGTGTGGCCATGGACGTGTTTTGCAGGGTTCGGGACGTGGAATGATGGCTTTTCTCACTGTTGCTTCGTGCACAGGCACTGGAACTCCTTTTTTCATTTGCTGATGCTATATGCATGGCTTCGGGACCCGATCCTCTGGTCGTAAACGCTGCATGCACAAGATCTGTCTGATTTCAGCTGTTGAGGAGGTGTTCACATCTGAGGGGAGCTTGTTGCATGTTCTCTGTGTCGATTTCAGCTGCTATTGGCTCCATAGTATGTACTTTAGATGGATCAGTTGCTACAGGATTCCTGTAGGATATCCTGTAGCTGCTTCTCCTCCTGGGATGCAGGCTAAATAAGCAGGGCACGTTCACTGATGAAGAGTCTAGGTGGAGCTTGAACGGGTAGTGTGTGCGAGCCTTTGTTGCTTGATTTTTTTTTTTTTACTTGAAATTTTCCTCTTTTTCTTTGCTATCAACCTGAGGGAAATAAGGTTTCTGAAATGTCTGTGTAGGAACACACGACCAAAATGGTGACAGAGGTGTCAAGAGATGGAACATGGTGCCATATGGTGTTAGAATGGATAGAGGTGTGGCCTTAGGTCTAACAAATTGATCCCAACCATCAGATTCCCTCTTCAAAATTGAATCTTGCCCGTTGAAAGTTCTACAGGATGCTTCCTGTAGAAATTTAGGACTTCATGTAGAAAGGCCTATAGCTTCCTATAGAAAAGCCTGTAGCTTCTTGTAGAAAGCTCAGAACTTCCTGTAGAAGGCCCAATCTCAACCCGAATGTGACCAAATCCTAGGAGAGGTGAGTGGCCATGAAGGGGGTGTCTGAAGGGGTGTCCTTAAGCCTGGTACAGACCCTTGTCCTCATTTTGTGTGCCCTCCTTTCTGGCAATGTAGGATGTCCTGCAACCTACAATTACTTCACAGAGAATAGTTCTGTTTTCTTTTGTTTTTTTTTTCTTCTTTCTTTTTTTCTTGTCTTTTTCCTCTCTTTTTTCTGTTTTTTTTTTTTTTTTTTTTTTTTTTTATGCAGCGAGTGCACCTCAAAGAGGTTTTCACCCTCACTGTCTGCCCTGGGCTCCTCAAAGAGGTTTTCACCCTGTTGACTGCGTTGAATGGTATTACGTTAACATGGCAACTGCGAGCAGAAGGTAGAGCATAACGCTGAGGAAGAATGATGCAAATGGAATTGCGCAACCCAACTTGACATGTCTATGCATTAGCAACATGTATTGGCGTTGATATATCTCTCGGTGCGTTGGCCGTTTCATTTCAATTAATGAAACCTGTGCATTCTTTTTTGAAGGCTGGTGTATATTTGTTATTTTCCCTAAAAATATGGTCAGTTAAATGTTTGCTGAAAATTCATTCAATGCCCTGAGCGTTCGTTGGAAAGGTCATTTCTTTTTGTGATCATTATTGCTCTTCATATGTGCACTAGTCCGTTACTAGTCCATGATATGGATCTGAACTCACAGATTTGAGATGAAAACTATTCCTATAATGGGCGGTTACAGTAATGAAACTAGCGAAATGATAATGTTGGACACCTAATCCTCAATGGGTTAGCGTGGAAGCCGAATGGAAAAAGGATTCCAAGAGACCTTTGGGTGTGAATCTCAACGGTCACAATAATGTACTATAAATGTATATCTCTTGTTAATAAAATTTTTACTTGCATGTTTTGTCTTTCATATCTCTCTTGCTGTCCATGTGTGTTTAACACACCCGAGGATCTTTTTATTCCACATTTTTTTTTTCTAGGGACAGCTGGGGTGCCTCCTTGAGGTTTTCACCCTCATTGTCTGCCTTGGGCACCTCAGAAAGGTTTTCACCCAAGCATCTTTTTTATTTCTGTTTTTTTTTTATGATCAAAGTGTGGGTGGAATAGGGGCAGAGCCCTGCTCCACTACCAGCACTAATTTTTCCAAAGTTTTAATGAACTCTTGCCTCGAAAGAGGTTTCTTGTAGATCTTCAACCGATGCCCATTGACGAGCATGGGAATGGCTTCTTCATCAATGGTCCGGATAAGGACTGACCCATTTTCATTACACTTCTCCACTGCATATGGTCCTAGCCATCTTTTCCTCATCTTTCCTTTGAAATCCTTGTATGTTGAGTCATACAACAGCGCCCAATCTCCTAGCTGGAATTGCTTTTCATTAAGGTGTCGGTCGTGCCATATCTTCCTCTAAAGTTGGACTACTTCTGAGTGGAGGAGGGTCTACATTATTTGTTCATCTAATCCATTCAGCTGTAGTAATCTTCCACGTTGAGCATGGCTGCGATCTAGGTCCAGCTGAGCTGCCACCCTCAATGTGTTATACTCGAACTCTATGGACATCAGAGCTTTCTTCCCATAAACTAGCTCATAAGGTATGAAACCGGTTGTAGTTTTCCAAGTGGTGTTGTAGGCCCAAGTGGCCTCAACCAGGCGATCTGCCCAATCCTTTCCGTTGCTGCTCACCACCTTATTCAAAATCCCTTCCAATGCTCTATTTGTGACTTCCACCGGTTCATTTTCTTCGGGATGATATGGGGTGGAAGTCTTGTGCTTGATCTTGTGATGTGCAAGCAAATCTTCAATCAGGTTGGAGGTGAAATAACTTCTTTGATCGGTGACTAACTCTCTTGCGTAGCCAAACTTGTAGAAGATGTTTTCCCTTAAGAACTCAGCCGCTTTCTCTTCTTTCGTTGCCTTGATTGCCTTTGTTTCTTCCCACTTTGTTAGGTAGTTGGTGCACACAATGATGTAAGACCTTTTCTTTGAAGGAGGGTTGATAGGTCCCACGAAATCCATGCCCCACTTCTCAAATGGCTCAAAAGTCACTTGAGGTTGGAGGGGCATTTCATCCCTTTGAGTAGGTTTCCCCATCCTTTGACATTGGTCACACTGGCTGATGTATCTTCTGACATCTTGATAAAGAGTAGGCCAATAGTTTCCAACTTGTATAATTTTGAAGGCGGTCCTTTTTGCTGCAAAGTGGCCTCCACAGGGTCCATCGTGATAGGTTAGGAGGATGTCAAAGACTTCCTCCTCCCTAACACAATGCCTTGAGATCTGATCTAGGTCGAGTTTAAATAAGTTGCCCCAGATCCAAGTGAATGGGGCACTCTTCCTCATGATTCTGTTCTTCTCCTTCGAGAATAGATGTGGAGGGAACTATGCTGAGACCAATTAGTTTGCTATATCCGCAAACCACGGAGAGAGTACTGAGATAGCAAACAAGTTTTCATTCGGCATCTGGTCATCCACTATCCCTTCCTCACTTGCAGGCAAATCCAATCTAGATAGGAAGTCAGCAACAACATTTTTCTTACCTGGCTTGTCAACAATAGTCAAATCAAATTGCTGCAACAAAAGTAACCATCTAATGACACGAGCATTCACATCAGGTTTATTCATTAAATATCTAATTGCAGCATGATTAGTGTGTACAAATTTTTGATAACCAGTGATGTAGTGTCTGAACTTGTTTAATGAATGGACTACAACCGGGAACTCTTTCTCGGTTACCATATAGTTCATATCTACCTTGGACAGGTTTTTTCTAACAAATTATATGGCATATGGAAATTTCTTCTCAACTTGTCCTAAGGCTACTCCTATGTCTTTATTCGAGGCATCAGTGTGGATGTGGAAAGGTAGGGCCCATTTTGGACCTCTCAAGATCAAGGCGGATACCAACTTACCTTTCAACTCATCTAGAGCCTCCTAGCAGTCATTAGTCCATTTAAATTCGACATCTTTTCCTAAGAGGCTAAACAATGGTGAGGCTAGCTTAGTGAAATCTTTGATGAATCTTCTATAATATCCTGCCAAGCCTAGAAAACTCTGAACATATCTTACCTTTTGAGGAGGTGGAACCTTCTGAATGATAGAAATTTTGTTAGGATCCCCCTGCAATCGTTGCTGAGAAATGGTATGACCTAGCACGGTCCCTTCAGTCATCAGGAATTCACATTTTTCAGGACTAAGGGATAGGTTCATCTCAATGCACTTTCTTAAAACTTTTCCCAGGTTGGACAAGGCTTCTTGGAAGTTAGACCCATAAGGAGTAAAGTCATCCATGTAGATTTCCACCGAATCATGAACCAACTTAGTAAATATGCTCAATACTACTCTCTGGAAAGTGGTAGGAGTGTTGCATAGCCCAAAGGGAAGGACTCGGTAGGAAAAGGTACACCATGGACAAGCGAAGGTGGTCTTATCCTGGTCTTCCGTGTTGATTTGGATCTGATTATACCCACTAAACCCATCTAGGAAAGAAAAGAACTTCTTCCCTACTAGTCCATCCAACACTTGATCTATGAAAGGCAAAGGGAAATGGTCTTTCTTGGTGGCCTTGTTAAGTTCCCAGTAATCTACATAGATTCTCGACTTCCCGTTCTTCTTGGGCACAAGCACTAGAGGTGAAACCCACTCACTATCGGAGATGGGGTAGATGAATCATGCATCCAATAATTTTTTCAATTCCTCTTTGACAATGTCTTTAAGGGCTAGATTCATTCTCCTCTGAGGCTACCTGACTGGTTTACAATCCTCTTTAGTGTAAATATGATGGATACAGACCGAAGGATGGACTCCTTTCATTTCCTTATAACTCCAAGCAAAAGCCTCCAAATTGCAGTTCAACAAACTACATAGCTCCTTGTCCTGGGAGGGAGATAAGGAGCAGTTGATCCTTAAGGTTCTTTCAGGGCCAAATTCCACACTCTTAACTCTTGGAGAGGTCGGACCAGTTACACAGAGGTCCACTAGAGCACTGGCTTGGGTATCTTCCACCAACTCTTCTAATGAGAGTGCACTAGGAGGTGGATTTTGAATCAAACTCTCAATCAAGTCATCTTCGGTTTGAGGGTCTCCCCTGGTGGCTTCTATGGTGCACAAAGGTGCAGAGTAGACCTCATCCTCATCTCCCTCTTTCAACTAGAGTGGTAAGTCATGTTTTAGCAGTGGTTGGGTAGGAGGATAAAGGACTAGCTGCTTAGACATAGGCCCATTCTTGATGGTCATGCTCCCAGCTTGACAACTGATGTAAGAATCCACAGTAGCTAACCAAGGTCTTCCCAAGATGAAGGGGTATCCAGTAAGTTTAACCTTTGGCTAAAGGACCAAGAAGTCAGCAGGGTACTCCCAAGAGTCAATAGAGACCAGGACATCTTCCATAATCCCTTCGGAAGTCATGGTCTGCTAACTGTAGTACTATCGAGGTCTTCCTTAGGGAACTCTGAAGGTTGAGTTTAAGCATAGTGTCCCTAGTCATCACATTAATGGCAGCTCCTAGATCAATCAAGGTATGGGGGATTATGGTGCCATTGATGTGGACATCAACTACAGGACTCCCAAGGTCCAAATATTTTGGACTGATTACTTGCCCCAACATCAGATCGGACAGTTGCCCTATGACATTGATAGTCGGGGCATATCTCTTGCGCCTACCTGGGTGACTAAAACACTTCTCCTTGATCAATTTGTTGTATATTGGTACATCTTTTATGGCCTGGAGAAGTGGTATTTTCACACACAACTTCTTGAGTTCTCCCAGAAGTTCAGTCTCCTCTGGGTTTGGTTACATGGTTACTATTAGTCGCTCAGGAAAGGGTGGAATGGCTTTGGGTTCAATTCCCTGTTTCTCTTCCTCCTCCTCTAGGGGAGGAGGTTGGCGTTCTAGAAGGACCTTCCCAGATCGCAGGTTGATCTCCTAGATCTCCACAGCATAGGTAGGGCACGTTGTTTCCCCAGTATATACCTGCTGGGCCTATCTGTTGTTCGGGTTCGGGTTCAGTTGAGCAGGCATCTGGGGTTGTCTTGGAGGAGCCAGAGGTAATGGTTGTGGTTGAGCCGATGGTGGAGGCATAACGGCGGGGGATAATTGTATTGGGGCCTCCACACCAGTTGAGGTGCATTGCACAGAGGTTGTGGCTAGACGTGAGAGTGAAACAGATGAGCAGTAGGTTGAGTATGGTATTGAGATGCATAAGATCATGGAGGAGGTGCGGACGAGGAAGGATGAGCAGGGGGGCACCAAGAAGGTATGTGAGCAGATTGGTTGGGGTTTTAATAAGCTTGGGATGTCCCTCACATCCCCTGCTGGTAAGGTCTAGGCCCATGCGGCCTCCTTTGGTTGAGGAAGTAGAAAGGTTCAGTAGTCTCCTTAGTCCCCAGGTACATGGCTTTAAATCCAGGCAAGGTTGGGCATTGGTTGGTGGGGTGGTCTTCCTCATAAACAAAACACACGTCTACCGAGTGCAATGGAAACTCGTTCTTAGGGTGCTTCCTCATACATCTAGGATAGAAAATGGCCAAAGCCCTCTCAGCTTCCTCTTTCTTTTGTTGATTTCGGAAGGTATCAAGTTGCATGGCAATGTTTTGTCTCATCTCACTTTTGAGGTCTTCCATCTAATTAGCAAACTCATGCTTGGAGAAGGTGGTACCAGCTAAAAGTGGATTCCCCCTTCCTCCTTTCCTGGTTGCCCTGGAATGGTTTCTAAACACAGTCTTTATGTCCTCATAGGGTAGTTGGTAGATGTCTCCTCTAGCTAGCAAGTGAAGGGTATCCAGCAGGTCTTCAGGGACTCCTCAGAGCAAAACCAGCTTCAGAGATTTAGGGTCAAGTGTGCACCTGGCCCATTTATAACTAAGCTGGAACCTTTCCTCGTAGTCTTCTAAAGACTCATCATTTCCCATGGTCATTTGAAAGATTTCTCCCTTTGTTTCCTTTGACCTAGAGTAGTCCCGGTTTTGTTGCTAAAGGCTTGTTGCATCTGAGCCCAAGTAGTGATACTGTTTCCAGGTAACCCCATCAACCAGCGGAGTGCTTCATCCTTGAGGGTAGAAGGAAAGAGTTTCAACTTTTTTTTGTCCTCAGCATAGTCATAAGTTCGATAAAGGACAACAAAATCAAACAGGAAGGTATCAGGGTCTTCAGTGGTCAATCCATGGAAGTAAGGTAAGGCTGAGGGACTTATGTTTTTTATTTTCATGTCTCCATTGGTCTCTCATATGGGAAAAACACCTTCTATTATCTCGTTCTCTCCCATACCATTTATGCGTTCAACCATGGTCTCAAGAGGGATGTTCTCTTTCTCTTCTTCTGTTATAGGATCTTCGTATATCTCAGGAGGTCCACCTATAGGTTCTTCTAGACACGACCACCAAAGAAGAGAGAAGGGTGACTTTGTGATGTGGTGGGGGTGTTGGGTAAGAATTTTCCGGTATTGTTTCTGTTCCTACGAGGCATGAAATGAAAGATTTTTGGCTTTTTTTTTTTTTTTTTTTTTTTCTGCTTATACCTGCAAAACTCAAAATAGATTGAATTGCAACTATCTAAAACCTATCTTGCTAAAATGAAAATGTGGAATTGAAATGGAAGCAGGAAAGAACTAATCTATTTTGCTGAATTGAAATTACAGGAATGAAATGCTAGGCTACGCTTGCGAAATTGAAATTGCGGAATTGAAATGCTACTCTACGCTTGCAGAATTGAAATGCTAGTCTAGGAAAGCAGGAAATGTCTAGTCTACTTTTGCGGAAATGAAATTCCAGAATTGAAATGAAATAAACTACTTGGCAGAAGGTTGTAGAAGAATATAGAAGAAAAGCAGCAATCACGAATACTTTGACGCTTCCCCGGCAACGGCGCCATAAAGAGTGGTGAGCTCCAGTATTGCAGCAACAATGCTGCAACTCTTGGGGCTCCCTTCTTTACTTTTATCAACCTGGTAGTTCGTAACAAACTTGGAAGCGACGGTGCTGTATGCACAAGTACTAGCTCTTGTCGCAGCTGTCACTTGGTCAACTGGCACAAGTCTGCTAGGGGCTCAAACCAACTTCTATGAGCTCTGAGAAGAGGTTGATTAACTGATGGATGGAAGCTAACTCGAAGGAAGCTACTCTATCTGCAGAAGGAAACTGAAAAGCTGAAAGCAAACGCAAACCCTGGCAAACCCTAATCTTACTAGCTATCCCTACTGATGCAATAAAGACGATGCAAGCTACTGGGAGAGATGCCATTGACTTCTAAGAGGATGAAATGCATATATCTAAGCTATGTCCACAATAAAATCTGAGAGAACCATATTTTTGTATTTTTGAATAAGTTGTCAGAATTATTATGCATGCGAGTTTTAACTGTTTATAACTGTGCAGAGGTGGATTGGTGAGAGGAAATGCTTGGAAGAGGTTGTGAAGGTTCAGAGAGGGCCTAAGGGGTCCCTAGCACCCTTCCTGAGAGTTTCACAGAGTTTGGCCTTCAAGAAACCACCTTTGTGAGCTTCTACAGGAAGTCTGCAGGGGTTCTACAGGATGTTTGGAATTTCTACAGGATGTCTGTAATTTTCTACAAGATGCTCAGAAATGGGATTTTGGAGCATGGATGGAGGGAAAAAGGTGGAGGAATGAGTATGGAGGTGAAATATAGGTGTAGGGTAGTTCAAGACTTGGAGGACGGAGTTGAGGAGTGGCGCAGATGGTTAGATTTGTTCAAGGAAGGATGAAACGGTGTTGCATAAGAAGATGAGAATCATGGCAAGTAAGCGAATGAGGCAAATGCAAGGTAAGGATTCTAAGTGAAGGATGAGACAGGTAGGTTGGATGGAGTATGGACAGGTAAGGAGGGGTAACAGGTACTCTACAAGTGGCTTTTCAAACTGAACCAACAAACTCTTATAAAACCTATGACCTAATTACGTTACTCTATTCTGACCTAAGTAACAACAAAAGGAAATGAACAACAATTTATTCGAAATGAAATGCATGAAATAACTTATGCAACGAAGCAATCATGAACTAAATCATTTAAACAATACTAATATCAACATCTGCGAATGAGGATTCCAACACTAAGAATTGCATGACAAAGCAAAACAACGTTTTTGTTGGCAGCAATGTCACCTTTGTCCCAGCTCATGATCCCACTAAGGGAGAGGTGAAATCAGAGGTGATTGATGGCCTTTTTCTGGAGATATTCCCTGTTACTAATCTATCAACTAAATATGAGCATGCAAAAGCCTATCTAATCATTAACCATGACCTATGTAATCAACAAGTGGTTAATCTACTAAATAGAAATTATTCTACAAAGACACAAAGAAAACAGATAACAATACATGAAGGAGGCCTTGGTTCTTAGGTTGGGCCCAACCCCAAGAGCTACAGGCTCCTATAAAAAAACTCAGAGCTGATGCCAAATAGATCTGCTTCTAATTATCCAAAAATAATCATCACAAGAAAGTTATACAGCAGTAGCTACAAGAAAACGAGCTGGAAAGATGACAGTACTCTAGTGCAAAATTACAACAGTTCCAAAAGTAAACTATGAAGGTTGAGGCCTTCTTATTTATACACTACGAGGGGCCCAATAGCCCTCCTAAATTCAAGGGACTTGGTTGTTCCAACTACAGTAAATAGCCACTCTTTCCAAAGCTGCTTGGCTGCCTTTAAGATTCGTTTTGGTGGCCTGTTGAGCTCGGAGTTTGAGGGTGGAGATTTCGAGGAAGGGTCATTTAATGCCAGAGAAAACCCCCCTACGAATCCTCACCTCAAGCTTGGCTGTCACATGTCCCAGGATTGCTTGGTTTTGCTCCAGAACTTGTCCAAAAAACCTGAAATAACCACGTATTAGCCTCCCTAGTAGAGTGATCACCCTTATTTGTTCAAACAACATAAACATACTAAAAAACATGCATAATCTATGAAAAATGGAGGATTGAACAAGGACAATTAAGCAAAATGAGCCCAATAAGTTACCCAATTCGGGGCTCATCAGTTAGTCGATCAATTATCTATAAAAAAACACAATTTCACGCTTCTTAGCCATAACATTTATATCACAAAATGTATTTGCTTTTAATAAACCATTTAGATAATTAAAGAATGAACCTCGTTAAGCAATTGCATTATCCTTTAAAATTATGACTATTTTTTTTAGAATTGTACAATATTTATAATGTATATGTAACAAAACAAAATGTGCCTAGCATCCCCTTGTTTGATATTCACTAATGTCCACCCATGCAAATAGACATATGAACCTAGTGTTTCTCTCCGCACTCGAAATAAGGTTCCCATTTGTTTCGTATAATATACCTAAAATGTATTTCAACTATAATTATAATATAATGATTAATAATTAATAAATAATAATTATTATAATAATAATGTTATAAACTATAATTTTGTAATTCTTAATATATAATGATGATAAATTGTGTATTTTTAAAACGCATATCCTGTCATCCACTACATATATAAATACACATCTATACCTCTAAAATAAATATACATAAATAAACATCTATACATGTAATAAATATGACAGATATATGATCCATTCATAGATATAAGGGAGAGTACTTTTTGGATTCACGATGTTCAAATGTTTTAGCTTTTAGCGAAAATCATATATGTATTTGTGTGTTCATTGGTACTTTGTGTTATTATAATTATAAAAAAATTAATACAAATTATAAAATAATACAAATTCAAGAGAGGTTATTAATTGATGTAGTAAGTTGATCAAGCTAAAATGGAAATGAGAGTTCAATTGAGATTAACAGCGTTTTGGATCCAAGAAATATTTTCATGCAATTATCGGGGAGAAACCAGAATGAGATCGAAAGTATTTCCATTGAATTATAAAAAAAATGGAATTAAAATAGATTACAATTTAGGATAAAGGATGTCAAAGGAATTTTTACATAAACGAACGACAATAAGATTAATAATTCATAAATGAGCACCAATGAGTATCTCCACAATGGAAATTTTGTAATGAAGTATCCTTACACACTAAGGAAGTTGATATAGTACTAGGAAACACTTGTTCAAATATATTGGTACCTTTCCCATGAATTATAATACAAAATACATAGTAATTTAGCACTTTACCAAAAATTTGATGTTGCAAGCCATTAATTAAAAAAACTTAGTGAGGATGTACAAAATTGTTTCAAAATTATATAATTGCAATATGTAATTAATATGCATAAACGTTCTAATGAATTAAAAGTCAAAGGTAATTTTTATTTAGAAATATATATGATAGGTTTCATTAATAGGTATATTTTGAGTTTTATTGTGTTATTTTTCAATTGTTAAAATTTCCATTTTCTCACATTAATTTACATTATTAGTCATAATATGTTTAGTAAGAAGACTAAAGGGTGTTTTTCATATTGCATGGCCTAATGTGATTACTATGTAGGAAAAAGAAGCATTTTTGGAGATATGTATTATACAGGGGCTTGATGGAGACAACTAGAGAGAATATATGAGCCTTGTCCACCTCATTAACTCTCCATCTCGGCTTGAGATCACATAATCATCACCAACAATGTGAATTCAGTAGCGACCATGGAACACCAATTACATGTGAAGATCAAAGGGAACTGGATCCACAAATATCGAGATTTTGGACGAAATCACTCCTCTTTTCAAGGGTGATTCTCTTAGCTACTTTTTCTATATATGAACTAGCCAAAAGGCTCATTAGGATTCAATTTTTTATTGCAACTAGGAGCAGATAATGAGAGCCTAGTGCTTCACATTGTTATTCTCATCTTTCATATGATGTATGTGATTCTTATTTTCAATTAATAGGAAGTTCACTATTGGTTTGCATTTGAGTTAGTTTTGGAGGACTGCAATCCTTGGGTTTGGGCCTAACCCATATGCTTTAGTCCCTCTCTGATATTCCTTCCTTGCTCTTTTTCAATTCATTGCAATTCCTTTTGTTTCATTAGGTATTATATCATAAAAATTTGTGATTGAAGCTTTTCCTATCACCTCTCTTATCGGAAAAGTGATTGGATATCTACAATAACAACCCAAAAATATGTGTTTGTGATTTCTTGGAAATTGTTAAGTATTGGAATGCAATCCTTCTGCATGTTTAGTTTCTACGACTTAGAAGTTGGTAGCATTGGTTTGGCAATTGGAGTTCTGTTGTATGGTAGAGCAAATCATAATAAAATTCAAGTCATATTTTGCATGTTAATTTATTTTGTTATAATAATTATCATTTTATGGATGTGTTTGACTAGTTTGCAGGGATTGTGTCGACCTGTAGAGGTGGTCACACATTTCTACATCCAACTAGGCCACTCCATATCACTCCTAGACACTTCACATTGCCTCCAAACTCTACTACTGAGATCACTTTACTAAGGTAAATGGAGGACATTGTAGGCACAAATGTTGGTGCAAGATGGACCTCCAAGGGGTATTAGGCTTGGCTAAGGGACTCCCACACCCTTCACTCACCTTCTTCTCCCTTAATCTACCTTATTATACCTTCAACAAACCATTCCTCTCCTCAAAAATCTCTCAAACTACCTTCGGTAGCAAAACAGATGCTCATGTAGGAATACAAGGCCTCCTCTAACACTTCTTATAATAGAGCTATAGCATTGTTTTCTTCAACTAGAATCGCTCCAGATTTCGAACCTTGGGAATTGAAGATGAATAATGGCCTACAAACCTTGCTTTCATGATATCAGAATATTCTAATACTACTCCAAGTTCATTTTCTCCTCACTGCAAGCATAAGACAAAAAATAGAATTAGAATTATCACTTCTTTCATAATTGTGTTGAAGGTTGAATTTCTAATTTTTAAGCAAGTGAAAATAGATAGATGATTCATGAAAGTAGGTTGTTACAAAGGTTAGGTCTACAAATGGAATAACATGGTTTACTTCCGCAACTAGACTGGCATTTTTCTTTTCATGCACTTTCAATTCATGATTTACATTGAATGTATGACACTTTCACTTCTATACTAGAATCGTGTTCATCTCCTTGCAATTGTGACTTGCTTTTGTCTTGTTGTTAGCTGAAGGAGTGGCCCTTGAACACCTTTATTTGATCTCATGAATAAGGCTAACATGAGTAGAACCTAACCTATTGTGCATATAGCATTGTCACCTCTAATATTGTATGGACCTTGGGTTGATAATTAAAGTTGAGAAGTCCTTGGGAGTTGCAACATCCTTTATGCAATACTAGGGATGTGTCTACATAGGTGTTTTTCCTAATTAAGAGTTGCTTGTTTTCTTATGTTTTGGAGTCAACCTTACTATTTTGATAAAAAGTGACAAATTAAAAAAAAAACTAGTTATTTCTTGCCTCATAGGAGTAAGGATAACCAAGGGAAGATCTTACCAAAAACACCCACCCCCTCAAGCATTCAATCTTCATTCTTCTTTGGTGACCATGAACTTCCCTCTCTGACTATAGGGGAGCTAAAAGATCCTCTAAGTGGGCAACCTCAAAAATTTTAGGAACCCATAGGGGAAGAAGAACCTATCTTACCTACCCAAACCATGGCTAAAAATAGGAACAATGAGATTTTCCCTATCAGACAAACCAATGGAGAGGCCAGAGTGAAGAATATAAGCTTTTCTGCCCTTCAACATTTCCATGGCCTAACCTTTGAGGACCTTGACACATTAATGTTTGAGTTTGTTGTTGTTTGTAGGACCTATGACTATGCCTATGATGAGAAGAAGTTGAAGTTATTTCCTTCTACCCTAAAAGATGTAGCCTTCTGTTGGTTTATGAGTTTACCTTGATGCAGCATCACTACCGAGGACCAAATGTAAGAAGCCTTCAATGACAAATACAGGGTTTACTGTAGGTCCAAATAAACAAAGGAGGAAATTTTTAGGATGGCCCTTGGATTTGGTGATTCCTTAGAGGACTATGAGGAATGATTTAAACTCAATGATAGGAGGGCCAATTGTACCCTTCATCTTGAGTCACTCAAGATATTTCTTCTCTGGGGAAACCAGGAGGATGTAATGGAAACCTTCAACATGTCATCTAGAGGAGATATCTATTAATTTCCTTATGATGACGTCATAATTGTATTCAGGTGTCACTCTAGGGTTGTTAGGAAAAAGGGTAGGTCTAGCCAAAGCTTGGTTAGTTTCTCTCCTTGCACAACAGCCATCAAGCATGAGATAGGAAGTATGTTTGAATATTTTAAGAGTGAAATTTTGCATACCTTTTACTTGCAAATGGATACTATGAAAATCAAAAGGAAGAAAGGGGAAGAAGAAATGGAACTAGCTATATTTTTCCCTAGATGTACTAAGAGACATCCTTGAAATGAGTGCCCACTAAATGTCATAGAAGTCTACTCATTCTACAAAGAGAACAATGCAACATGAAAATGTACCTCTTTTCTAGGCCTAAAGGTTGTATACCAAGGAGGGGTGGATGATGGGTTATAGAAACTGTGCTTCATTAACCAAAGGATGCCTCTAGGTCCTCGAACATATCAACAAGGCATGCAAGGTTCACATTATCCTCACTATAATCCAAATCAAAATGCACCTTTCCAGCGATGGTACCCTTCCACTCATCCATCGTTGTCAATGCCTCCTCCTTGGCATTATGCTACTCAATATCCTCCCTAGCCTATCAGCCCTCCTTTTGAGCCATATCCATCCCCATCTTCTCAATGGGGCAACCCCTCATTAATGTGGAGGTTTCAAACAAGCCAACCTCTTGCTTTATTGCCTCCACCTGAACATCAACAACAGATTCCTCACCATACTCCACCTAGGAAACCTCAAATTTCTTCTCAACCCAATCCGAACCCAACAAGAAGCAGCCACAACAGGTTTACAATGGGGAGACATCCTATCCTCCTTATGTTATATAAATCCAAGAGACCAACCTTTGGTTTGGGAGGGTGCTCTGAGATATTCAACCACCTTCTCCACATGAAGAGGTTGAAGAAGAGAAGGAAGGGAGTGCCTCTCAAGCCAATGCACCTCCTAATCCTGAAAAGTTGGTCCACCCTAAACAACACACCCCAGAAGAGGTTGAACTTCTGGGATAATTGAGGAACTTGTGTGTCAAGATACCCCTTCTCTAGGACATAAAATATGTTCCCATTTACAACAATATTATTAAGGATAAAAGTTTCAAAAGGTGTGGGAGAGGAAGAGGAGATACCCCTACCATAAATATTATTGGAAAAGTATTTGATATGATGCTTGGAAGGGTAATCTCCTTGAAGAAGTTGGATCTTGGTATCCAGTAGTGCATGTGCACATTAATCGCATTATGGTCCCTAATACCTTGATTGATTTTGGGGATGAAACCAATGTGATGACCAAGAAAACCATGCTGAGGCTCAATTTCCAAGGGGCTTTGAGGAAGACCACTACAGTGTTGTAGCTTGTAGATAGATCCAAGGTAGCTCCCGAGGGAGTTATTGAGTATGTCATGGTATCCATTGACTCCTAGGAGTACCCCAGTAATTTTCTAGTCCTCCAACAAAAAGCAAAGTTTAATAGCTATCCTCTAATCCTAGGAAGACCTTTGTTGGACACCGTTGGTTCCTGAATTAGTTGTAGGGCTGCAAACATGACTATTAAGAGTGGAAATTTATAAAAACCAACTTGTGGTATATCCTCCTGCACAACCCTTTATGGAGCATGATTTACCCTTATTGTTAGAGGATGATGAAGAATTTTATTAGAAAACCCCCTATCCAATTTGCACACTAGATATTGCTATGGGGAGAGGGAAACTTGATGAAGAAGACCTTATTGACCATATATTATAGAACCAACCCCCCACTACCATACCGGTTTATGAACTAATGAAATAATCTGAGAGTAATCCTTGGACAGATTTGTGCTTTGTTGACTTTAGCATAGAACATGCAAAAGTTGTGTAGATTGGCCCATCCAGAACTCTAAATATCAACCCCTCTCTCTTTTGAGCATGAAGAACAGTTATGTAGTGTGCTGAGGAAACACCTAGATGATTTTGCTTGGTATCATAAGGAAATGAAAGGTGTGCATCACTCAATATGTACTCATCATATTTACATCAAATATGGATGCAAGCCTATGTTCCAACCCTAGAGAAGGATGAAATTAGCTCTAAAGGACATTGTGAAAGAGGAATTACAAAATCTACTAGATTCATGGATCATATATCCCATTTCACATAGTCAGTAGGTGTCCTGTCTTGTCTTATTTCCCAAGAAAATTGTAAGAAGAGGATATTTGTTGACTACTGAGAGCTTAACAAGGCTACAAAGAAGGACCATTTTCCTTTTCCCTTCATTGACCAAGACCTAGATGGCTTTGAAGAGAATAGTTTATCCTGCTTCATGGATGGATTTAGTGGGTACAACAAAATATAGATCAGCCTTGAAGACTAAGATAAGACCACCTTCACATGTCCTTCGGGTAACTTTTCCTATAGAGTCCTTTCATTCGATTTGTGCAATGCCCCTGCTAGTTTCCATGTGGTAGTTCTAAGTATATTTACTCAACTTGTTCATGACACTATCGATATATACATGGATGAATTCACTCCTTATGGATATGATGGCCAAGAAGATCTTTCTAATTTTTGCAAAGTCTTAAAGAAATAGATTGAAATGAATCTTTCATTGATTCCTGAGAAATGCGATTTTTTTATGAATGTAAGGATTGCCCTTGGCCATCCTATATCCAAGGAAGTGATACATGTTGACCCAAACAAAATTTCCATCATCAAAAGGGTCCCTATCCTTCAAAAACAAATAGACATCAGGATTTTGGTTAGATTCACTGGGTATTATAGAAGGTTCATTAAATACTTTAGTAAACTGGATTCACTCTTGTCTGGACTACTAGATAAAGATTCAATTTTTTGTTGGAAAAATGACTGTTAAGAAGAATTTGAAGTATCATAAGGCAAGATGATCACTGCACCCATCCTTAGAGGTCCCAACTAGGCATTACCTTTCCAGATACACTCAAGTGCCTTAAATAAAGCTGTAGGTGTAGCCTTAGGACAAGTGGAAGAAAAATCGCCTTATGATATCTATTTCATTGGTAAGAACCTTTTTAAGGTCGAGTTAAATTATACTGTCACTAAAAAGGAATTTTTCACTTTGGTACATTCTTTGAACAATTTTAGGCTTTATATCACTTATTATCAGCCTTTTGTTCACACTAATCATGCAACCATTAAGTATTTAGTGAATAAACTTGATGCCAATTCTAGGATAATTAGATGGTTGTTATTATTACATAAATTTGATTCAACTATTATTGACAAACCAGGGAAAGAGAATGTGGTTGTAGATTTCTTATCAAGACTAACCCTAGCTACAGAAGAGGAAGAAATGATGGATGGTTGACTCCTAGATGAACACCTCTTTTCCATATTGGTACTTTCCCTTGGTTTGATGATATAGGTAACTACATGGTTGCTAGGAAGTTCCCTCCTAATCTTTCCTCCAAGGAGAAAAGAAAGATTGTTAGTAAAATTGCCCTATTCACTTGGATTGTGGGAAATATTTTCATATTGGGGCCAAATCATATTATGAGGAGATCTATTAGGGAGGAGGATTTCTTTGCCATCTTCTCAGCATGCCATGATGGACCTCCTAGGGGCCACTTTGCTGCTTAGAGGAAAACCTTCAAAGTTCTACAAGCAAGTTACTATTGTCCCACTTTACATCAAGATGCAAGGAGGTACACCACCAGGTGTGATCAGTGCCAAAGGATGGGTAATCCCACACCTAAGGATGAGAATCGCTTACAACCACAAGTGACTCTAGAACCATTTGATATGTTTGGCATGGATTTCACTGGACCTATTAATCCCCCATCAAGACAGAAGAAGTATATCATTATGTGCATTTATTACTTGACTAAATGGGTTGAGGCAAAGGTACTTAAGGAAACAATTGAGAAAATGGCAGATGTGTTGCTAAGGGAGAAAGTCTTCTAAAAGTTTGGTTTTCCAATAGAATTAGTCACTAATAAAGGATCCCAATTCACATCAAATCTAATTGAAGATCTCATGAGGTGGAACCACATCAAACACAGGTCATCCACTACCTATCATCCTCACGAAAATAAGCAAGTGGATGTCACATAAAAAGCATTGGAGAAAATTCTAATGAATTATTTTAGCAAGAGAAAAAAAAAAAAGATAAGCCACTTAGGACTACAATGCAACTTCGAAGACTACCACTAGATTTACTCTATTTGAACTAGTCTATGGAAAGAAGGCCCTGTTTTCTATCGAATTTGAATAAAACACCTTAAGGATGGAAACTTGATTATAATTGGACCTCACTACAACACAACAAGAGAGGTTGCTCCAAATCAATGGTTTGGATGAATTTAGGTTGCAAGCTCTCCTCCACACTGAGGTAATCCAGCTGTAAAGGAATATTTGTAATGACAAACACATTAAGCAGAAGACTTTTCAAGAAGGAGATTGGGCCCTACTGTATGATTTGAGATTCAAGGATTTCATGGAAACGTTAATGACAAGATGGTTGGGTCCCTCCATGAGAATGGGTGTATCCAGATCATAACAATTAATGACGAAGAGATTACCTTACTTATCAATGGTTATAGTTTGAAGATGTATAAAATACCTTTTTCCATGGAAGAGTTGATTATTTCAATTAACAGAGAATTTAATGTGATTGGGATGCTCACAAGCCTCAATCCACAAAGCTTATAAAAAAAATAAAAAAGAATAAAGGGCCTAGATGAAAACCTCTATGAGGCATCTAAGGCCAACCCAATGGTTGAAAACCTCTCTAAGGTGGCCCAAGAGCCAAAAAAAAAAGATCACTAAGTGAAAACCTCCTCTCAGGTCCCTAGGGTAGGCATGCAGGTTGAAAACCTCTGCAGAGGCAGTCTACATGCCTAAGAGAGAGAGAGAGAGAGAGAGAGAGAGAGAGAGAGAGAGATAGAGAGAGAGAGAGAATAAGACACAAGGGAGGAGACCATACACCAAACTTGCTAACATCTCTCTTTTGCAAGACTCTAGAAAGCCAAAAGAATAATGGTTATAAAATTTGTTCCATATATTCATTTCTCCATTCTTCGCAACTATCCATTGTATTTTCATCCTTTTCATTCACCTCCCTACCTTTCTCCATCATATAGCTAGTGATTGGACCATGTTTTTCCTCCTTTTTGAAGTTCAACAAGACTCTCTTGAATTGCTACAGGAGCAACCTGAATTGCTATAGGAGGCTGATCCAATTGGAGAAAGGGGATAAAATATCATGTTTTCCTAATGAAATGTTGGGATGGGTCCATGAAAATCCCTCCAACACTCATCCACTCCATTTAGCAAAAATTCACCCTGAAGATTCCACTGGCATACATAAAGAAAAAAACCCAAAAAATGCTCCTCTTCAACTTTTCATTGCATACGCAACCCTTTTGATGATTCTAATCTTCTCCCCATATCTCCAATATTTTTTCTAAGTCCTCAAATGCAATATGAGGTCTTGAGGAGGGATGAAGTGACTGCTACATGAATGGGATCCATCTTGTAGCAACATACACAATGATGAAAAAATTTTGGACCAAAGATTTTTATAGCCCTAGAGTAGAAGATCCAATAACCCTCAGTCATCATGAGGACATTTTTCAAGTTGAGAAGGACACAGAATCCCTACAGAGAAGATGTCAGGTCATCCATCCATTTGAACAACAACAAAATGAGCATTAAGAAGAGGCCTGAACAACAACAAAAAATAAAATGCACTTCATTAGTAAAAAAGCATCATGCTATGAAGACCTATGTAGAAGCAAACAAAGGAAATCAACATGTTCAAAATCACCCTATTATGAATCCCAAGAATAGCATGCAAGCATCTCCAACAATTTGACATCATAGTTAGGCTCAAGTATGACATTCCACACCTCTTCTCTATGCACATAATGGAAGAAATGTGTTTAATAATCAAGAATGGAATTTTTGGAGCCTGGAGGTGGCTGGTCAACTTGGCCACCTTTAATCAGTGAACTATAGTTTACTTAGCCACTATGCAACATGGAAAAGTCAAGTTAAGTGTGGTAATGATTACGAGGAGTGGGGAAAATTCTTCAAAGAAGGAAACTCGTGCAAAAGGAAAGTAACCAAAGCACTCCAGGCCTTCACCCCAAAAAGGAACAAAACGTACAAGGCTTGACTCCATCTACATAATCGCTCATTACTGGAAACCTGCAGGAGAACAATGAGCTAGATTCTATCAGAGACTTCATAGGGTGACACCAAGTTGCTACAAACTGATTATGTAGGTTTATAGGAATTCCCATAGGAGGAGCTATAGGAGGTGTTACACAAAAATGTCGTCACCTTGATTATTTGCAGTTGGTGTAGGTCTATCACCACCTATACCAGTTTCCTAAGCAAGTCTCAAACCTCAGCTCTTCAAAAAAAGCTTTAAAAATGAGAGAAAGACATCAAAAAAGCAATGCAACTCTAGTTCCGCACTTTCTCTCACTTTTTCCTGCAGGCCCGCACCTTCTATTCAGAATATCTGCGTACTTATACGCTCTATATGTAAAGGGGAGGGTGCGATCCCCTGTAAAATTCAAAAGGCGCAATCTTTATCTTAAAAAACTCATCTTGGGTTAATTCTAGAGTTTTCTAGAAGCATTTGTTATGTGGATTGTTCGCTCCAAGTGGTTCATGCATCCCATAATAGGAGGAACTAATCCCTTGTTGAGAGGAGCTATCCCTTTGAAGGAGGACGCTATCCCTTTGAAAGAGGACCTGGTAACTGATCTCCATTGCACTATAAATTGAGGCATTGGGTCAGTGGCCAGAGAGGTTAGAAGCTGAACTTTTGAGGGTAAATGCTAGTGAAATCAAGACTTCCTAATTGAGCTTAAGAGGAGAGATCACATACCTTTTGGCTTCATTAGGGAGTGAGTGAAGCTTGTCAAAGTAGAGGAGACTTCTTGTTGGACCCTGGGAGGAGTTTGTACAGCATCAAGGCAAAGGTTGTAAAGTTCTTCTTCTTTTGAATTAATACAATCAGGCTCATTTTTCTCAACAAGTATCTCGTGTTATTTATTTCATGGACTCCTTGACTTTCATGTTAAATATGTTTTATAATACTTGTTATTCAGGTGCTATTTAATCGTTTGCCTTGTTTGTGTTTGCAAGTTCGCGACAAAGGAACTCACTCGGATCAAAAGAGTGAAGGCATCCCCAAACTTGTGTTGGACATAAGGTAGGCCTTAAACACACTTGTTTGCCATTATTTATAAAAGAACATTTAGAGAAAGATAGTGGCTGGTTGGTTTGCTTGTCATTAGGTCTTCTTTAGATTCTAGGAAGGTCTATCTTGTCCGCAAGATCGACTCATTCCGCGTGACAACATCAAGGATAACAAGATCTTTTGGATCTTGATGGAAATGAATATATGCATGGCTATCAATCGCAAGCCATGATTGTTGCCTACTATTTTTTCCAAAATGTAGAAGTACGTGGAGTTAAAGGAAGACTTTCAGTGTGTATCGATCAAGGTATAGAAGGACCCTGAGTAGAAGTGGCATGACTTGCCTTACTTGGAAACTGATGATGTGATCAATGTAGTTTTTGATCACTAACTGGCAAAATGATGCACTGCCTTAGACTCGATGGTGGGATCGAGCATGTTCACTTAAAAACACAAAAAGGAGGAAGCCAAGCTCAAGATGGCACAGTTAGTCGAGAAGAAGAGGAAGGAGGCTGATGCCAAGGCCCAGGCAGAGCGTGATATCGCACAACGGGTAGAAGAGCAGATAGGTGGAGTAGATAGAGTAGCATGGAGCAGACCTGTAGACGTCATCATTCCATATCAAGCATCTAAGAGGACAGGAAAAATTTGGGCCGTGGAAGAAATCCAAGGCCAGTAAGACGTTGTTGGACCAAATCACCCTAACAGAGGGTGATTTACAGTGCAGGATGTCACCATGGAGGTACTACAACAATTCATGCAGCAGCAGCAAGTATTGGGGGCCATCGAGACAGATCTACATGAGCTGCATATCCATGCCTGACAGACCTGCGTGGCACCCACTAGCCTCACCATCAGTACTTCAGAAGTTGCCGAGATGTTGCACGCAAAGGACTCCTGAGTGATAGGGCTATCAGAGGGAGCACTAACCACAGAAATCAAAGATGATAGGCCTACTGTCATTGCCCTCAAGGGAGTAGGGCTAAACATGGCAGTGCTTCCTGGTGAGGCACTCCACCTACTGGAGGGTGGGATGATCATGGAGCTGAGGGCTCACAAATCTCATACTTTGTAGGTGATCATTGAGCAGAATATCAATAATGAGCAGATAGTCCTACAATAAGACACTACCCTCACTTCCATGGTGGAATTTACTAACACAAATCAACGTGTGATTAAGGCCGTGAAGGAAGCTTGTTGAATGGTCCTTGAATTGGCCATTCCTAAGGATGTGGAGGTAGATGAACAGGTCCACAAACTTGTGATGGGGGTGCGCAACGCTCGCAAAGAGTTGGCCAAGGTTCAACCGAAGTTGAACCTCCAAATTGTAGAGTTGCATTTGAAGGCCTAGCTTTCAACTATGTGGAATTAAAGGAGTAGCACACAACTGCTATCACAGAGGCGATAGCAGCAGTAGACAGTGTAGTAGCCAACTGCACAAGGCTGTTTGAACAATCGTTCGAAGTACTGACCAGTTTGCAAGAAGATCCTAATGTACAAAGGTTGGAGATAAAGGCACGAGAACTACAACAGTACTACGATAAGGTGAAAGGAACAATGAGCATTATCTCCCTCACACAGAGAATTGTGAATATGTAGGAGGCCAAAACACCAAAGGAACAGGTAGATGCAACGCAACACAAAGAGGCGGTTTTGAAGACACGCTTGAAGCCTTAGTTGGACGAGGCCTATTAGATCATGACCTCCATTGAGGGAAAGCCTGCTAGTCTACAGGTGACTCAGTAGAAGCTTCAGGCTAACAGTTTGGGAACCGATAGAGCAATTGGTTGAAGAAGTGAAGCAGGCAGCTACACAGTGCACTGCCCAGGTGGCAGTCATATAGGTTGACCTGGGACGTATTCATGCCAAGATCTTCGCACCCACAGAGTGACTCAAGAGTGATTCACCATGTTTATGTTGGGGTCCTGTTGGGAATAGGTTCCCCCAAGAGCCATTTTGGGGCTAAAAGCCCATGCTTTGGGACAATTTTGTAATAAAGTTGTAAAGTCTCCATGTTTTGTGGTTGCAGAGTGTGAACGTGTCAAGATTCATAAAGGGTTGTCCGCCCTTATTTTATAAAGTTTCAAGTTAGGTGTAAAGATCTAAGTAACCTCTAAGTAGTTAAAGAGGAGTTAGTTAAGTAAGTAAGGAAGAAGAGTGGAAAAATTCTAAGTGTTTTCAGTTCTTAGCGTGGGTAGAGGCTCTGCAGCTGAGTGCGTAGAGGCCTAGGGTAGAAGTCCGTAACTGAGTGCACGAACCCTTGTAGATGTGTACGTAGGGTGGATAATGTTTGTATTAAACTGGAGATATCAATAAAGAGAAGTATTCTACAATTACTATGTATTTACTCTGTTAATGCATCTAATTATACTGTGTTACGATCTGGGTTTATATTACAATGTTTATTTGATGTGCAAATGTATGTGAATATATTTGTTAATTGAACACATGTAAGAATATCAGTTTATGTGATGATAACTGTAATTGAGTGGTAAAACACTTACGATAACTATGGAACCTATAAAATACATCATCATACGAGCATGAAAGTACCTGAACTGCTGGCTAGGGATGCGTGAAGGTCAATAGTACACCTTCATGAAGGTAGTGAAGGGTGGAATAGAAGGTAGATTGATAAGCCCTAAGGCATAGCAACCTGCATGAAGACAGGAGTAGGGGGTATAAACTGACATCACGACCATCTCAGGGTGCGGAAACTTGGTTCTAGCAACCCCCCCCCCCCCATATTACTTCGGGTGAGACTTCGGTCTACACTCCGTGGGTTGATGCCAAAAGGGCCAGTAGTGTAGGGATTTGTTTGGCTGACTAATGTTAAACATGCGTTAGGGCCCACAAAGCCAACACTTGCCTAGTTGGGATTCCCTAAATCTATTTTGTAAAGAGTCTATGGCTGTTAAGATCCATTTGTGTTGTGATGATGATGAAGGATGGATCTCACCAATGGAGTCAAGACCCCATTGCTAGAAAGGCGCTATGATTGAAATGGGCTGCAAGGGTAATGGAAAAAGTTTTATTTTTCCTTGGAAAATTTGACATTCATGATAGCTCATCATTGTTTTATATACATCAGAAAAAAGAGTAGGCCAATAGAAACCAGTTCTCAAAATATTTTTTGTTGTAGTCTTCCAAAAGTGATGGACACCACAGTATCCTTGGTGAAAATCTTTCATCAAATCCTTTGCTTCATTTTCTACTAAACAGTTCAATAACACACCACCAGCACCTTTCTAGTATAAAACACCATCAAGAATACAATACTTTGAAGCTTTCGACTTTAAATATCTAGTTCTACCATTGGGAAATTGTTATGAAACCAGCTCACAAAAATATAGAAAAGAAAGATCAATGCCTTAGAAATAAGCCTCTTTGAGGGGGCAACCTCCTTTACATTACACAAATGAGCAATTCTTGGATGATACAAATGAAAAGACCTCCTTTCTATATAGAAGTCTAAGGGGTCATAATATAATTAGAGTCGACATAACAATAATAATATAAGGGCACAATAATAACAATATGGGAACTACATGGGCACAAAAATATAATAAGGGGGTTTTACTAATAAAAATAAGGGGTTACACTGGTAGTATAGGGACCTAACATGCCCCTTTCATTCAAAAGGTGTTGTCCTCAATGCTTGAGTAGTTCTTGATGCTTCTTTATACAATTCTTGTCCTCCCATGTGGAATCTTCAGTAGGTAAGTTCTTCCACTTAATGATATAATATGAGATTGATAGAATTCGTAGCTGTTGGGTTCTTGTTTTTGTGATTGCTTCAGGTTCCAATATGATTTTTCCTTCCTTGTCAAGTTTTGGCAGTATTGTTTGAACTGGGATTTGCTGCAACTTCTGAATGAGTGGCCACACTTCTTCATCCTTCTTCCATTCATCCCTTGCTTCATTTATCCAATCTAGTTGGATAATAGAAATATCAAAAAACAATGCTTCCACATCCTCATCCTTTCTTGGGAGTGCATCGCAACAACATTTTTCTTCCCTTTTTTTATGATTTCAATGTCATAACCCAACATATTTGCAACCCATTTTTTCTATTCTTGTAAGGATAATATTTGTTCTAAAAAGTATTTAAGACTATCATGATCCATTTTTACCTTGAAGTGTCTTCCCATTAGGTAAGGTCGCCATTTCTTAAGTGCATGTAGTATTGCCAACATTTCCTTCTCATAAATATCTTGCTTGAGATGTAGCCGTAAAAATACCCAATCACTTATTAGGGTCCAAATCAACCTCAGGCTGAGAAAGGTAGGTCTAGGGTAACATCAAACCATGCTTAACCTGGTAGCTAGCCCTACCAGGTCGGGAGAGGGCTCTCTCCCTGTCAATATTAGGAAATATAGCAAATGAGGCTTGATATGACTGATGTAAAGACTGATTTTAGGCTAGGTATATGCTCAGAGGAGTTTGATTGAATTTTATGTTGGTTTACTGGATCAAAAGTGAAAGGCAGTTTTGGGTCTGGGAAATCGACTCAGTCTTGTAGAGGTTTCTGTGGGGCGAGGTAGGAAAATGATTTAGTAATTTGAACTAAGTGAAATGGATAGTTTTAAGACTGGTGACGAGTTGGAGATGGCATGAAAATATCAGGAATCCTCTTCAAACAGTTGAAAACATGAAAAGCTAAACAAACCCTAAGGTAGAGCACTGCACATCAATGATTTCCACCTTTATACTTGGTTCATTTAGTTAAGATGAAAAGAATAGATATAATGGCACACATAAACACATGATAACTTGAGGTATAGAAGGAGAAACAATACTAATCACCTTGCCACAGGAATCCTACAAAATGTTGCAAACCCTGGTCTATTTCCTTTCCAAACTATAGAGATGAATGTGCAATGATGCTCAAAGCTTTCACAAGAGTCCAACCTTTGAAAATGACTGAAAAAATACATGATATAGACCTCCAAACCACCTGAGCTATCCATTAGGGGTCTAATCCATGAGAATAGTGGTGGTTTCAACCATTTCTAAACTAGGAACACAAAAATAGGTAGTGGAACAACTTGCCTCTAAAACCTAGGAAACTGATTCATTCAACTCCAAACCACCTACAACTAATGTATATACCTTATCAAGTAAATTTTAATTATTTTTAAATAATATTACATAAATTTACATCATTTTAGCTCATGAATTTTACCATAAGAGAGAAAAAGTCAAACTAGAAGAAAGCTACGCAAAAAACAGAGTTTTTAGGCAAAATTGACACTTTTTCATCCTATGCATAGCGCCACTTTTTCTGTGCGTAGCACTTTTCCCAGGTGCATTTGGAGGCCTTTCCCTTCACCAAATTTTCTCCAAGTAGGATTTTTGGAAAGTTATATCTATATACTTTCTAGGAAAAGTGGAATTTCTAATTTTGATGCCCATTTTCCACTCCACAAATCAGTTCTCCCAACACTGCTTCCTGTGTGGCCAAAAAGTGGCAGGAAGGGCATTTGTGAGGTGTTTTTGGCCCTTTGGGTGACACAAAGCTTTTCAAAAATTTTGTGTATTCATAATTTTTCATGAGGAATCCAAAAATACAAAGTTTTCCTCTAGAGGAGGTCCCTAGAAAAAGTGCACGCCAGGTGGCACTACGCACCTTCCAGAAAGACCTGTTTTTTTCCTTCAAAAGTTCAAAATTGTCAAAATGTTTGCCAAATTTCTTGAAATTTGGCATGAGTGCTCTACATCGAGTACTATGTTGGGCCAAGAAATATTCAACAAATATCTTGAGTTTATCTTGGTTTTTTTTGCTCCTCAAAGTCTTCTTCAACTTGGCTTTTAGGCACCTTATCCTAGCTTTGCAAATTCTGTTTCGTGCCAAATAGTGATAATCCATGTGTCGCAACATAGTTTTCTCCTTGTTGGCCTTTTCAAGAAACTTCTCCAAGTGCATATTTTCCCTCTCTAGCCATGATTCTCGATCAACATCAATCTCTTGCTCAAGGGGTGTCAATTTGACTTTCCTTATTTTTGCTGCTTGCTTGTTTTCTCTTATGGTTTGCAGCTCCATGATTGTTTTCTTATCCTCCAACTGCTTGTTCGCTTGCTCAAGGTTTCGATGATCTACTTAGCCCTTTCAAGGTTAAGAGCTAAGGCATGGATGTCAGATTCTTGCTCTTTGATGATCTTCTTGAGTCTTGAGCTTTGGGAGCCCAAATCAGCATCATCATCTTGCATCAAAATGAAATCTCTCTCCTGACCTTCAGAAGTCCCTACCTCATGCAATGGTTGCTTCCCTTTATCCTGTACCTGCTCTACTCAAGAAGAAGGTAGAGCCCCTTTCACCCTGGGTGAAGATAACATTTCCCTATTGTCTGGTGAAGGAAACGAGACCCCTTCCACCCCAGGTGAAGATAATACTTGTTTTGCAGCTACAAATAGCCTCCTTGTCCCCTTTTCATAAGTGACATATACTAGCACCCCTGTAGCTTGAGCTGTAGCTTGAGTCTCATGAAACTCTAGTTGATTTGAAGGCCCTCCTTCTTCTTGAAAAACTGATGGGGTCACTTGAGGGCTTTTAAAAACCTCATGTGAAATAAAAGTATCCCATGAAACATTCAACAAAATCAACTGATGCAAAACAACAATCTTAATCAATGTAAAATGATAAATGTTGTTGAATTGTTGATGAAGAGGTTTTCTTTGCACCAATGTAGCCATTTTATCAATGTTTCTATATATGAAATAGGGGAGGTTCATCATTCTCACTCTAGTAAAATGCATCAATAATCTAACATGATAGGTGTACAAGCGAGAAAATCTCCCTTCACATCTAAAATATTTGATAATGAGCTTCATGAGTGGAGCATAAGTGTCTTGTAGGTATTTGAAAGGAAAGATCCTACTGATTTGCTTTTGATAACTAGCCTTGATATAAGGCTCATAATGCTCTTTACTCATATGCTATCCTCTGTTCCACTATTCACCTACATTTGGAATCCCTATTGCTTCAGCTATAGTTTGAGGTGTTAAAGTGAAGGAAACACTTGGTAAGTTCACCTAGCCATTGTGAAGGTGAAGGACAAATAGTCTAGCAAGTTCATGGTGGCATTTCACCATCTCCACCATCTCACAAAACTGATAGAAAGACTAATGTTTGAAACATGTCACTGCAAGGGGACAAGCCAATAATTCTGTAAGTTTGGTGGGCTCCTCCCAGATTTGTTTTCCTCCCTTATGTGGCTTTCTTGATGCATGAATCTCTTGGGAGGAATCACTCACAGTTTCCTCATCCCTTTCATAAGCTGAATTTGTTTTCATATTTTCCATTGTATGGTGCAAAATGATGAGTATGAAGAGATTTTATTTCAAGAAAAGGTGACTAGTGTTTTCTTCTTTCGGATTTTGATGAATAGGAATGATGAGTGGAAGGTTTTGATGCTGACTGTAGGGTTATTAGGGAGTGATAGGGTTATGGGAATGGGACTAGGGTTTGGGAATAGAGGGAATTAGGTGCTAGGGTTTTGGGAAAAAGGGAGTGAGATGAGTGTGAATGAGAGAGGGAAAGGGGAAGAAAATGTAAGGAAATGTAGTGAAGGGAAAATTATGCAAAGGAGTAGACTAACAATAACAATGACAAAAAACTGCATACCCTATGCAATTTTGCATTATGACTGTGCAGCAAATTGGGGTTTGGTTTTTCACCTATCAAAGCACTATCAATGATGACCAAATTTCTTTTTAATATCAAAATGATGCGTTTACTTACTTGAAGGGATGGTATTAGTGAAATTTGGAGCTTAGAAGGTCAATTTGCAAGAGTTTTGGGCTTGGCAGATTAGTGCGCCACGCCTACACCCAAGTTCACCACGCCAGTTCACATCTCTTTGCAATTTTTGTGCCCAGTGTGCCACACCAAGCAGGTGTGCCATGCCAGTTCAAATCTCTTTGCAATTTCTGCACCCGATGCGCTGCCTCGAGTAGGTGCGCCGCGCCTACGCCCAGGTGCTCCACACCAAGAAGAAACGTGAAAATTGTTGCAAGTTTCCTCTATTTGCCTCAAAACACGATCTTCACCTTGTTCTTTCTTACTTTGAGCACAAATGAAGTCTTTAACACCTATGAGAACTTTATATACCTTGGCTTTTAATTTTTCATTTGAAAAAACCCATTTTTCTAAAGTTCCTTTTCACTTTATTCTTTAAAAACTCTGTTTTAAAGTTTGGCTCTCTTTTTGTCATTTGATGGACTAATGCTTGGATTTTCTTGTCTCTTTTGCAGGACCTAGAGTGCAAAAGTTTGGCAAGGTGACCCAAGGCTACAGATGATGCTTATTACATATAGGAAAATTAAAATTACATGATATTTTTATACATGGAACATAAAACTCTGTTTTTCCTCAAAATAGGGTTTTGAGGAAAATTCATTTACGAGTATATCATTATTGAAATTTTGATGCTGAGACCTTATTAGACCTCCTCATGTGCCTGCTGACCATTATGGAGCTTTTACATGACCATGGTAACAAACCCTATACCTAATGAGACTTGAAAACCATAAAATTGACTTCTGTAACTGAAATGAAATAAAAATGACAACAAATGACCTGTACATATGGAAATATGCCAGCAAATGAAAAGCATGAGGGAATTTGATAAAGAACCGCTACAATCAGATGATCCATGACCTAATGGAATGCAGCTGATCGGATGGGACACCTAAAATGCATGCAAAAAGAGAATTTTGATCACTGATGGAGGGATGAAGGAACTGACACTAACATCACCTACATCAAAACTTCTTTCACTGCAATGTTGATTTGCCTACTGTTTCATTAGATTCTGCACCCAAGTTGTGTTATCCTTTAAAAGTTGGAGAACCTATTACTGATGCTCGATGTGATCTTTCATTGCTTGAATCTTTTTCTTCTTGTTATGTCCTTCTATATTGAGACTTTGAGGAGTGATAATTTCTTCCAATGCATTACAAGATATGGTTGGATTAATTTCTTGATGCTCAATGTGATCTTTCACTTCTTGGACATTTTTCTCCTTGATATGTCCTTCTATCTTGATAGTTTGAGGAGTGGTAATTCTGGTTAATGAATTACAAGATATGGTCTTATTCATTTCTTCTTTCTCGATGTGATCTTTCACTTCTTGAACCTTTTTCTTCTTGATATGTCCTTCTATCTTGAGAGTTTGAGGAGTGGTAATAATTGCAATGCTTTACAAGATATTGTCGGATTCATTTCTTCTTTCTCTAAGGTTGGTTCCTAGGGTATATCCTCTTCTTTTGATGTTTCTTGATCCTTTTCTTCCTCCTCTTCATAATCTATGTAAAATAATTTCTTCTTAGCACACTTATGACCTTTAATGTATTTGTTATCACAATTGTAACAAAGTCATTTTGCTCATTTTTCTTCCAATTGTTGTGGCGTAAACCTTGTAGGTTGTGGAAGGCTAGGAGAAACAACACTTCCATATTTATAGTTGTGAGGGGTATAATTCCTTGTTGCCATAATTTTTCTTTCCACTTTTCTTTCCAACTTGAATGCCTTCTCCAAGGAATCGGGTTCCCAAAGACAAACCTCATGTTGAATGTCATCCTTTAAAGTCTCTATTGAGACATCAATCCTCTACTTCTCTAGCATATCATTTTTCCTTATATTCAATTTTTGAAAGTCCTCAATGTGTTCTACCATTGGACACTTTTTCTTGATATTTATCAATTGGCTAAAGAAGGTGTTTCTCTTTGTATCCTCATAATGTGCTATCATTTCCTCTGTGAAAATTGACCATGTAACAAGTGGTTTACGATAACAAAGCCCTTTATACCATAAAAATTGATCCAGCTCTAAATATGAAGATGCAATATGTACCTTTTGTAACAGTTTCACCTCATGTAGATCAAAATATTGCTCCATCTGTAGTATCCAATTTACTGAATCCTTGCCATCAAACTTCCTCATATTGCCTTTTCTTGATTTTATGAGCTCGATCTTCAAACGACTATCACTATGAATTTTGGATCTTCCAATTCTAAACCATGACCTGCAGTATTTCTCTGTGACCTTTTTCCAATGCCACCAGTTTGATCAAAATTGGATTCTCCAAGAAATATTTATGCACAAACTCCCAAGATGACCTTATTATATACCTTTTCAGAAGAGCGAACTTGTATGAAGTGCCACGTGTCACTATTTTCACCTTCAGATTTGAATAATATACATAGAAAACTATAGTCCTTCCTCTTTCTGTAACTTCTTACGACATTTCAATTTGATGCTCAAAGAGACATTTATAACGATTTTCCCAAGCTCACCTATTTAAGATGTAATTCGGGAGTCTGTAAACACCCTAACTTCCTCAGATCATATATCCAAAAATATAGCAAGACAAGATTTGAAATTTAGAGACAAGGTTCAAACCATTTTCTTTTCAAATGGGGTTTTCTGTTAGCTTCTGAAATTTCATAATGAACAAGTTATAGTGAAACTTCCACGATGACCTGTTTTAGTTGAAATTTTGGACCTTGCAAAAATCCTAACTTCCTCAGATCATATCTCTGAACATATAGTGAGACAAGATCTGAAATTGGGACCCAAGATTTAGTGATATTTCGTCTCAAATGGGTTTTTTTTTTAGCTTCTGAAACATCGCAGAAAAGAAGTTATAGCAAAAATTGCACGATGACTTGTTTGGAGTAGCGAAACCCTAGAATCCGAAGCTCTGATACCGAATGTTATGAAACTAGCTCACAAAAAGATAGAAAAGAAAGATCAAGGCCTTAGAAATAAGCGTTTTCGAGGGGGAAGCCTCCCTTACATTACACAAATGAACAATTCTTGTATGATACAAATGATAAGACCTCCTTTCTATATATAGGAGTCTAAGGGGTCATAATATAATCAGAGTCAACATAACAATAATAATGTAAGGGAACAATAATAACAATAGTGGGCTTCTATGGGGCACATTAATAACAATATGGGCACAACAATATAATAAGGGGGTTGTACTAATAACAATAAGGGGTTACATTAGTAGTATAGGGACCTAACAAAAATTCTGGTGGAGGATTTAAATGTTGCAAGTCAGAAACAATGTCAGAATACCATGGAGATGAAATGAACATATCAGACACCTACAAGTATGAGTCTTTTTTTCTTCTTCAAAATGTGTTGCAATCAAATTGATATCTAGTGCATGCAAATTAGATTCAGCCATAATCTTAGCCAAACCTTGTCCCTTGATGAGCTTTATGGGCTTTATCTCCAAGTCATACTCTAGCATGGATGCAATCCATTCTCCCCTTCTGCCTTTAGGATCTGTTTGCACAAGAATCTCTTTTACCACTGCTAAGGAACATAAGTAATGGTGTGCGAATGCAGAATATAAACCTAAAAATATTTGAGAGCTTTCACCAATTCCAAAGCCTACTTTTCAATTATCTTGTATCTTAGTGTTGTATCTCTTATTGTGTGATTGTAGAATGGTATAACCTACTCATTATTATGATCTTTCTGTTGCATTAGGACTGCTGCTAATGTATGCTTAGAGGCAAATGAAAAAATTATAAAATCTAAAGTATAATGTGGATTAATAAGAATAGGGGCAGTAGATAATGAAAAATTTACTGCATGGAAATATTTCTTAGCCTCTAAAGACCATTTGTTGGCTAGTTGAATTGTTTATCGATTAAACAATCAAGTACCACATTAATTGTCAACCTGGGAAAGTCTTTTTATTCCAAAGGCTACCGCGTACTGTATGTACTTTAATTCCAAAAGCATTAAGAGCTGTAGTATACTTAATTCTTACGCTAAGTTATCACTGTGCTGATAAAATAAAAGGAATTAATTAAAATTACAAATCTGGAAAGCAAAGAGATGGATGCTATGTTGGCAGAGGATCAGGACCCTATCCTCCAGGTGAGGACGTTCAGCACCTGCCCCTAGAATCAGATTGCTAACGCACACTGCACTCAGATTCACCGGTGAAATACACTTGCATAACTTCAAACAATTAATAAAACAGAGTGCTAGCAAAATAGAATTACAAGAGGTAATGCTACAGAATCCAAATAGAGTATCTGCAAAAAGAAACTATCGCACACTTACACACTTGACAGCAAAGTAAATGGGTGAATCTTGTGAGGAAGGCGGGCCCAGTCCCTCTCACAAGATTCCCCAGAACACGGAGAATAACTTAAATGCTCAAAACGTTCTTCTATTCATCTGTCAAAAGACTCAAATACAATAAAGTTCAGACTTGCTGATAACTCTCCAAATTTCACTTACAGACCATCCTCCTTTGACTAATGTAGATGTCTCCTCTTTATAGAGGAGACATCTATTACAATAGATTGTTACAGTTCATTCGGTTAACCCGTTCAATCAAAAAATAAGAATTATAGAAATGTTGTTGCAACAGTATAATAATATAATCTTTCTTAGGTTCTAGCTGTTACATAGCTGGTAACCAACTTTGACCGTCTTCTTGGAATTCTCGCATTCCTTCACCGTTTACCCATACTATTCCGGTTTTAAGTCCTGGTAACTGTGTTCTACCCACTTTAGACAGCTGCTTGATCAGCCACATCAGCGTTCCTCAGATAGTTTCCGTTGTTGTTCCCAGCTGTTGCAAAATACCCGCTTTAGATGGTTTGTTGTTGCTGACTGCAGCGACTGCGTAGTTACTGCTTCTAGTGTTGCAGCAACTGCGTAGTTGTTGTTTCCGGTGTTGCAGCAACTGCGTAGTTGCTGTTTCTGGTGTTACAACAACTATAGGTTATAATTCCTGCGGGCTTAAGACAATTACTTGGCAACTTAGTCAGCTTTTCCAAAGATAAATATAAAGATACTCACGAATATGCAATGAACAATTAAACATATAGATGTGCGGGAAGTTACTTCGTACCTTGTGGTGATTTAAGTCATTGTGTAATCAAAGCTTATAACTTGTGACTAAAAAAGGATAATATTATGATGAAAATATAAGGTCAAAATTGGTCAATTCTGGGTCCTAACATCCCCCCCAACTGAAGATATTGCATGTCCTCATGCAATGTTTTACTCTGAATCCGAGTCAGAGTACTGGGATGAACAATGTAAATTACTGAGACAATAACTATAGGAGGTAACGTCGAACTTCTTTCTGAACCCACAGACAGTCTGTATGTGTTTCCATGCTGCTGCTTCCTCCTTGTTGGATAATCCAAACTGACCCTTATATTGTTCACCGGATAACCATAAAAGTGGAAATTTAAATTTGTAGCCCATCCAGCTTTCAGCACAGTGTTGCATGCATCTAAAATAGAAAGGTACCCTTGTAAGTGCTACCTGCAAATTTGATGGATTATAAGGGTGATATTCTTTCCTTTCTTTGGGGCAGTTTTCCCAAAACAAATTGTTTGCTTTAACAACCAAGGGTGCCTTGGTTTTCAAATAGTGCTGATAGTCTTTCAAGACTACTGCTTGCAATTGTCTGAGGTGATCTTTCATATCAGAATCCTTTATCAGTGTTTGGTGCTGTACAATAAAAGTGGTTGCATTCTGTGGTTCAGCCCTAATCCACAGAAGGCAATTTTGTTCATTATGTTGGGCTGAGATGAAGGCATTCTGCCATGTGAGCTGGTTGGCTAAAAAGGAAATGAAGGCTCTCAGTTGTATGTCGCCAACCACAGGTAGCATATTCCTATTTCTTTCTTCAGACACAACTTCATTGTGTAGATAAAGCTCACATAGCAGGTTTTCGTCATTTTTAGGTGCCTCTGCAATAGTTTGCATAAACTGTTCTGCTGTGACCACCTGATGAGGTCTACCTTCTCTTACAGCATTTATCTGTAAGAATGTCAATCTCTCCCTCAAAAATGTTGCATAATTAAAAGATGGCTTCCTTGTGGCAAGTATTCTTTGAAATAATTCAAACATCTGGGACAATCTGGTTTTTAACTCTGTGATTTCTTTATATTGAGCTCTGCATTGCTCAAGTGCTTCTTAGTTCCTGTATGCATGATTGAACCAGGTCCCTTTTTGCTGTTCGAATGCTTTGCCTTGTGACTGCCCATATTCTTTGCACCATTTTCCTTTCAATGCCTAAAAGCTTTTTGTTTCTATGCATGCATCATTAACAGAGGGAGACTCTCTTTGTGTATAGGCATCAATAAGGATAATCTGTTCTGTTGGAGTAGACTGGGATAACCCAACATCTTTTTCTTCGTTTGCAGCTAGTGTCTCTTCCTCCTGTTGTCCTGATTCACTGTGTTCTATGGTAATTTGGGTTGGCCGGGGTGGGTCTGTATCTTTTTCCTCATTTGCTGATTCCTGTGTAAATACTTCCTCCATGACAATTTAGCTGGGCCGTGGTGAGTCTGTATTCTCCTCTTTTACTGATTCCCGTGTAAAAACTTTCTCCATGACAATTTGGGTGGGCCGTGGTGAGTCTGTATTCTCCTCTACTTTACTTCCTGCTGGGGAACTTATTGGTTCTTGTGTGTCAGTAAGTTCTTTAATTTGATCTTGTTTCTTCTGCGGAGAGCCTGTTGGTTCTTGTGTAACAACATGTTCTTCTGTCTGCATTTTCTCTTGAGAGCCTGTTGGTTCTTGTGTAACAACAGGCTCTTCTGTCTGCACTTTCTCTTAAGAGCCTGTTGGTTCTTGTGCAACAACAGGCTCTTTCATTCCAGCAGAGGGTTGTGGTGTTTCTGTCTGTGCAACAACAGGTTCTTTTGTGTCATCTGCAACAACGGCAACTTCGTTCATTGGTTCTGCCACTACCTTATATCTTGCTTGAGTATATATTTCACCACAATTGGCGCACATATACTCATTATCTTTACTTTTCTCTGCTGCAGAGGCTACTCGTGCTAAAACATGCAGGCTGAATTCATTTTGATATGCTTCTTTAATCCTTATTATCTCCTCCTAATAATCTTGAATCTGTGATTTCAGAAATTCAATTTCTTCCTGCAAGGTAGGTATGGTAGGCTGATCTTGCGAGGCAGTAGGTTCCAGTGGAGGCAAAGGTTGTGCTTCATCATCTTGGTCAGTATTCCTTGTAGGTGGTTCTTGTGTGTCACCTGGGGAAGTGGTTGTTTCTTGTGTTGCAGCCATTTGGTCACTATTACCTTGGGTGTCGTCAGCTGGTTCTTGTGTGTCAGCTGTCTTAACATATGATGTCACGAAGCTATGAACACTCTGCATCTCAACTTCCGAGGGTGAGGGAGAGGGGCTTTGAGGATGGGTGGGGGTACGGATTCTTAAAGTAATGGGTGGTGAACTAGGGGGGTTAAAAATTTTAGCTACTATCGATGACCGAGTTCTTCGTTTTGGTAGGAAAGCTGTGAATGCAGGCATTTTTCTCTTCAGGCCAGCTTTAGGGGTAGTAGCCAGAGTAGCAGGTGTCTTAGCTGAAACCCTAGTTTTTCTTCTTTTTGGTGGGGTTTCCTTTCTCTGTTTCTTCTTTCTTTTAAGCAGGATAATGGGGATATTGTTGTCAGAATCATCAGTAGAAATGCCAAGTATGGGAATGGAAGAACTGGTCTTTTTGGGAGATGGGGTTGTTCCTACGGTCATTTCTACTGCTGCTTGTTCATTCTCAGCAACTTGCAGGGATGTTTGGTGGGATTGTTCAGGGATGTGCTCTGCTTGCTGAGAGTTTTGCAGAGGGATTTGCTCAGGCATGTCCTCTGTTTGCTGAGGAAGTTCATGTTCTCGTTGTGGAATTTCTGCTTCCTGCTGGGGATGAATGGGGGGTGGAGGATTATTTAAAGCAAGGCCTCTATTAATGAGTAATTGGGCTAAATGATGATGTTTTAGGGAAAGAAGTGGATGCTTCGCGTTAACAACATAACGTGACATGTTCTTAAGACAACCCAATAGATAATATGGCATGTTTATTAACTGACCATTTCTCAAATGATTTAACAGCATGAAATCGTGCTGGTAGATTACCTGATAGCGACCTTCGCACGTCAAGTATTGCTTGACAAATTCAGCAACTCTCGGCCACGGTTGAGGTAACGACCGAAGTGCTACGCCTCTGCCCTTAGGTTCTACCTGCTCGCCTGGTCAAAGAAAATCCTGCTGCGCATTAAGAATCAGGTGCTTCCTACTGAACCATCGTATGCCATTAGCTGGTAGCCCGGTAGCTTGGGCTATCACTTCCTCTGTGACTGGGATTTGAACTCCTTGAACGACAGAAAATACTTCTGTTAGATTGCATGCAAATTCAAGGACTTGCTGCTCATTAAAGTCCGAAAGTCTACTGAAATACTCTATCCAGCCTGCTTGCAAGAAAATTTGATAAATGTCCGGATAGAGTTCAAGGACTGCTGTCGAGCCAGGTTCATGTATGATGAGAGTTCCTCCCATGGCTGTTGTTTCAGTGAATTTCCGGGTTTAGAGCCGAGCTTCCAATTTCAGTTCAGAGTAAAACGTCGCAAATGCGAACATGCAGTGATAGGGTGACTTTTACATATTACCGGGAGAATTAAGGGTGGCGACAGTTGGCGTGGTCTATCATCATAGGAGTTGCTTTGGTACTCCCCCCCCTTCTACGTGTGAGCGATATGATTGAAAGTGTAATTAATTGATAGTCCTATCAACTTCACCGCATTATCTATTATTTAATGCCCATTGATAAACATGTGTACCTTCGTATTTTACCTTTTTTGATTGCTGCGTCAAAAAGTCTTATCTCGTCCTGCGCTAAGTCATAATGATTACCGCGGATCTGAAAGTGTGGGAATACCGATGATTTGTAATGATAATGACGGAAAGTGATAGTAGGGTGCTATACTCATCACAAGGAGTGGTATATTTTATCGAAATTTGTTCCTTGGGGCTGCAGTGGTAAAACTGGTGTGCGTGAGGGAATTTAGCCGGGAAGGGTATTTCGTGACCGGGAAGCGATATTGTAGCACCAGGATTGGTGTTGCAACAACAGGGAATTATCGGGAAGAAGACATTTGTAAAGACGGGAAATGTACTAGAGTGATGGAAATTGGGAAATAATGTTGCAACCACGGGAAATGGTGTTGCAGCAATGGGAATGGTGTTTTGGACAATAGGGAATGGTGTTGCAGCAACAGGAAATAATGTTGCGACAACGAGGAATGGTGTTGCAGCAACGGGAATGGTGTTGCAGCAACGGGAAATAATGTTGCGACAACGGGGAATGGTGTTGCAGCAATGGGAATGGTGTTGCAGCAACAGAAGTTCCGCGTTCGCAAAATAATCCCTTTGAAACTTTTGTTTTCACCTACTTCCCAAGCTAAAATCTACAAAATACTGAAATGTAATATCGCAATCCTTGACAGGATTTATTGATTTCTTAAAAAAAACAGAATGTCTAACCTAACAATTGCATAAATAATAGAAATTCAAGTGCTTTGAGGGGTAGCAAGTTCCCCTGGAAAGGAATACTGTTTTATTGCCATGCAAGTAGCTTTAAAATATTCCTTGGAAATCGACCGCAGGTATAACCGAAGTCGGTAGCCATTTACTAACATTGGTGTTCTGCTCCCATCAATTGTTAAAAGTCTAACTGTTCCATTTGGAAAAACAGCATCCACTTCATATGGTCCTAACCACCTTGTTCTTAACTTGCCCTGAAAATTCTCGAAACGGGAATCATAAAGTAGGGCCCAATTACCTTTCTGGAACTGCTTCTGCTTGATGGTTCTGTCATGCCATCTGCTTCTTTGTTGTTGTATCATCATTGTTTGATGGACGGCCTCTAATCTTTTCTCATCCAATTCTTGAAGCTGCTGCAACCTGGCTGTCTATGCATCAGTTAAATCCAGGTTAACATCCAAAGCAGTTCTTAAGGTTTTGATTTCAAATTCTACAGGGAAAGTAACATTCTTTCCAAAAACTAACTCATAGGGTGAAAAGCCTGTTGTATTTCTCCAAGTGGTTCTATAGGCCCATAAGGCTTCAGGCAGTCTCTGAAACCAGTCCCTTCTATTCTCCTTTATAGTTTTTGTCAAGATGGCTTCAATGAACTTGTTGGTACTTTCCACCTGCCCATTTTCTTGGGGGTGGTATGGTGTAGTCATTTTGTGCTTGATATGATATTTTTGGAGTGTGTCTTTGAAGCCATGAGAATTAAAAGGAGGTCCTCCATCAGTGACTAATTCTCTGGGTAATCCAAATCTAACAAAGATTTCTTCAAATAAGAATGTTAGTAGTTCTTCTTCATTAGCTTTAATGAGTGCTTTGGCCTCTACCCATTTAGTCATATAATTCGTGCATACTAATATGTACACTCTTTGATTAGATGGAGGATTAATGGGGCCTACAAAATCTAATGCCCATTTCTCAAAAGGTTCAAGAGTTACCTAGGGATTGAGTGGCATTTCATCTTTATGGTTAGGCTGGCCCATTCTTTGACAGCTGTCGCATGCCTTCACATATTTTCTGGCATCTTTAAAAAGTGATGGCCAATAATACCCCATTCTAAGTACCTTGTGTGTTGTTCTTTTGTCTGCAAAGTGTCCTCCACAAGGGTCATCGTGACAAGCTTTTAGTATATCATAGATCTCGTCTTCCCCAACACATCTCTAGATTTCCTGATCTATCCTTGTATGGAACAGACATTCACTTATCCAGCTGTACCTAGCGCTATGCTGAACGATTTTCCTTTTTTCTCTGTGCGATAGGTGCGATGGTAATTTTCCTGCAACTAAGTAGTTAGCAATATCTGCATACCAAGGTGAGTGGGCAGAGACTGCAAATAAATACTCATCGGGAAAAGAATCATTTACTGGAATATTTTCATTAGTTTTTAACCAAGAAAGAAAGTCAGCAACTACATTTTCTTTTCCTGGTCTATCTACAATTGTGATATCAAATTCCTGCAATAAAAGTAACCATCTAGTGACTCGGGTATTTGTAACTGATTTATTCATTAAATATTTAATGGCCGAGTGGTCGGTATGCACAAAAGTAGTATAACCAGTGATGTAATGCCTAAATTTGTTGATAGCATAAATAACTGCTAGAAATTCTTTCTCAGTGACCGTATAATTGAGTTCTGTGGGAGTCATGTTTTTACTAATGAAGTAAATGGCATAGGGAAGACCATTTTCTTCCTGTCCCAGGACAACTCCTATGGAAGTGTCTGAAGCATCAGAGGATATGTGAAAAGGGAGTGCCCAATCTGGTCCTCTTAAAATGGGAGCTATGGACAACTGATGTTTAAGCTGATCAAATGATTTTTCACAGTCATCAGTCCACTTAAATTTAGCGTTTTTCGTTAATAACACAAACATAGGGGAAGCTATCTTAGAAAAATCTTTGATAAATCTTCTGTAGTACCCTGCATGTCCTAAGAAGCTTCTTACTTCTGTCTGGGTTTTGGGAATAGGGAGGGTCAAAATTACCTGTATTTTTGTAGGATCGACTTGAATTCCTAATAATGAAACAAAGTGGCCTAATACAATGCCTTCATTCATCATCATATGGCATTTCTCAGTGCTTAAGGCAAGATGTGCTTCAATACACCGCTTAAGTACTTTTTCAAGATTCTGCAAAGCATCTTCAAAGGCAGTTCCATAAGGAGTAAAGTCGTCCATAAAAATCTCTAGAGAATCATTTACCATATCAGAAAAGATACCTATGACCACTCTCTGAAATGTCGCTAGTGCATTACATAGACCAAATGGGAGAACCCTATAAGCAAAGGTCCCCCAAGGGCTAGTAAAAGTGGTTTTATCCTGGTCTTGGGGTGCAATTCTTATCTGATTATAACCGCTAAATCCATCCAAAAAGGAAAATAACTTTTTACCAGCTAAGTTATCTAATACCTGATCAATGAATGGTAACGGGAAATGGTATTTTTGGGTAGCCTTATTTAGGGCTCTATAGTCTACGCATACTCGCCATTTCCCATTTTTCTTGGGTACTATTACTAGCGGAGAAACCCATTCACTATCATATATGGGGTATATAAATCCTGCATTTAGCAATTTTTGAAGCTCTTCTTTTACTATTTCCCTTAGATTTGGATTCATTCTTCTTTGGGGTTGACAAAGTGGACGGGATCCTTATTTAATATAAATCCGGTTAGTGCACAGTTCAAGGGAAATCCCTTTCATGTCTGTGTAATCCCAAGCGAATGCCTCCTTATTTTCTTTAAGTAGCTTCATTAACTGCTGTTTTTGATCGTCTGTTAGGTTATGATTTATATTTAATGTTTTTCCTGGTTCGATTTCTATTGTCACACTTATGGATGGACTACCAGCTAATATCTGAGATGAATTTTCAGTTTCAAGGTTATTCTGGGATTTTGATTCTAGGATTGTAGTGAGGTGATTATGTATCTCTGAGCTAACCAAAGAAGGTTCAGAAATAAAGTTGCTGATTAATTCATCTTCGGTTGAGTTTTTGAGAGTTAAAGCTTGTCTTATTGTTAAAATAGGTTGGGTTTCTTCATCCTCATAGTCTACCCATATTGAATTATCGTTATTAATCATGGGTGTGGCATGAGGGTAAAGAGTCAACTATTTAGTTTCCTGCCCATTGGATATTGTCATTGATCCAGATCTACAGCTGATGAAAGCATCTGCCATAGCTAACCATGGTCTTCTTAGAATTAGTGGATGACCCCCCAACTTTGTTTTAGTTTGTAACACCACAAAGTCGGCCGGGTAATTCCAAGATTCTACAAAAATTATCAGGTCTTCGATCATGCCTTCAGGTTTAATCGTAGAGTGATCAGCCAGCTCTAAAATAGTTGGAGTTTCCCTGATTAAGTGTTTCAACTGCAGTAATTGTGTTGTTTCAAGTGTCATAATATTTATTGCAGCACCTAGATCCACTAGAACTTTAGAGACAAAGGTCTTGCTGACTTGAACTGTTACTGTAGGGTGACCAGGGTCACCATATTTCACAGGAGGGTTTTTTTCTGTCATTAGAGCAGTCAATTCTCCCATCACATGAACTGTGAGGGGTTCCTTGGCTTTTCTTCCAAGTTCCCTGACACAAATATCCCTAACAGTTCTGGCGTAGATAGGGACATCTCTTAGTGCTTGTAATAATGGTATTTTAACATATAAATTCTGCAGTTCTCCTAAGAGATTAAAAGCTGGTGGCTCAAACGTTTTACTCAGAGTCAATCTTTCAGGGAAGGGTGGTTCAGCTGTTTGGACAGTCTTGTTAGTGGGTGATTCAAGAATTTTAGTATCTTTATTGGATGCCTTTTTCTTTCTAATTTCTTCTTTTTCAGAGTCAGTAATGTCATCTATGATGGGTTCAACTATTCTTCTGGAGCGTAAATGGATATCATTACATTGCATGGGAAGTGCAGGTTGACTTTGAATGTTGATTACCTGCAAGGCTTTATTATTGTTTGGATTGGGGTTAGGTTGCACAGGCAGTTGGGGTCTCATTGCTTGGTTATTCTGGGAAGTATTGGAAGGTAAGGAAAGAGACTATTGTTGTTGAGGAAATGGTATCTGTTGGGCTGCCCAATTTGGGTTCCATTGATTAAAATATGGTTGCTGAGGGGCCCAAGGATTCCATATAGTAGGATCAGGAAAAGGGAGATTAGGTTGGTGCATAAGTGGAAAATTCATTGCATTAAAGGGTGGGTACTTCATTTGGTTCATGGGTGGGTAGTTTGTTTGAAAAGGAGAATTATTATTCCAACTACTGAATGCTGTGTTAGAGCTCATACCTTGTCTTTGTGGCCATTGCCTCTTCTGTGTCATCAGGTACACTGCTTCAGCCTCTTCTTCGGTTGTTTGCAATGCTGCTTTGATTCTAGGTAGAGAGGGGCATTGCTGGGTTTCATGGTCCTTTTCACAGATTGTGCAGATAGGTATCTTATCCAACAGGCATTCCCTGAGTGGGTGCTTGCCTCTGCATTTAGAACAGAAAATAGCTAAAGAAGCTTCTGCTTCTGCCTTTTTCTTTTTAACCTGCAGAGCATCAATTTGTGAAGCAAAAGAACTTAGCATTTCAGTTTTAAATTCTTCCAATAAGTTACCTATTTCGGCTCTTGTTGCTCCTCCACTGGCTGACTTCTGAACTCTTGAATACACATTATCTCTGCTCTTTGATCTGTTCCCCGCTCCTCTCGAGCACCTCATGCAGAGATTGATGATTTGATCAAATGGTTCTTTGGAGATGTCCCCTTTCCCCAGCATGTTCAACATGTCCAAGCAGTCATCTCTTACCCCTTTCAGCAATATGGTTTTCAGAATGTCTTTACTCATATTGGGGTGATCAGACCTCTGCAGGTTCTACTGCAGCCTTTCCACAAAATCTTCTGAGCTCTCGTCCTCCTTCTGAACCATCTTAAACAGTTCTTCCTTCCTTTCTCTTGTTCGACAGTAATATTGATATTTGGCCAAGAATCCTTCTTTCATCTGGTCCCAGGTGGTGATTGCCTGAGCTCCCAAGCTCATGAACCACCTCAACGCGTTCCCTTTTAGTGTTTCTAGAAACAGTTTTAATTTCTGATTAGGACTCATATAATCATAACTTCTACATAATATATCGAATTCAAAGAGGAATTCATCTGGGTCTTCAGAGGATAACCCATGGAAATTGGGTAGCGCTGAGAGGGGAATGTTTTTCATAGGGGTCGTTCCTCTCGGCAGGTCCCCAATGGGGAATTCCACGGTAGAGAGTGAGTTCTCCCCCCTTCCTTCTGTTCTGTTATCCTCCATTAGTCTTTCTCCTGAGTCGCTTACTTTATCTTCTGTATCTTCAGGTTCTTCAGGTTCTTCAGGTTCTTCTACCAGTTCCTCAGCGTATTCCGATACTTCCAGCTTCCTTTCAGGCCCCAATACTTCCTTCGTCTCTCAATCCGTTTGTGAGGAGTACTGGATTTGAGGTCTCCGGGAACTCGTCCTTTGTGATGTTTCAGCCTTTGAGATGATTTCGTCAATAAAAGTCTTTCTTCCTCCCTTACTGCCTGTGAGATTAGGTTTCTTGCATCCTCTCATGCACCTGTTATTTTCACAAAGAAATCATTAACGCTTTTAGAAATCTTTAGTTGCCTTCCCCGGAAACGGCGCCAAAATGTTGGCTAGTTGAATTGTTTATCGATTAAACAATCAAGTACCACATTAATTGTCAACCTGGGAAAGTCTTTTTATTCCAAAGGCTACTGCGTACTATATGTACTTTAATTCCAAAAGCATTAAGAGCTGTAGTATACTTAATTCTTACGCTAAGTTATCACAGTGCTGATAAAATAAAAGGAATTAATTAAAATTACAAATCTGGAAAGCAAAGAGATGGATGCTCTGTTGGCAGAGGATCATGACCCTATCCTCCAGGTGAGGACGTTCAGCACTTGCCCCTGGAATCATATTGCTAATGCACACTGCACTCAGATTCACCGGTGAAATACACTTGCATAACTTCAAACAATTAATAAAACAGAGTGCTAGAAAAACAGAATTACAAGAGGTAATGCTATAGAATCCAAACAGAGTATCTGCAAAAAGAAACTATCACACACTTACACACTTGACAGCAAAGTAAATGGGTGAATCTTGTGAGGAAGGTGGGCCCAGTCCCTCTCACAAGATTCCCCAGAACACAGAGAATAGCTTAAATGCTCAGAACGTTCTTCTATTCATCTATCAAAAGACTCAAATACAATAAAGTTCAGACTTGCTGATAATTCTCCAAATTTCACTTACAGACCATCCTCCTTTGACTAATGTAGATGTCTCCTCTTTATAGAGGAGACATCTATTACAATAGATTGTTACAGTTCATTCGGTTAACCCATTCAACCAAAAAATAAGAATTACAGAAATGTTGTTGCAACAATATAATAATATATTCTTTCTTAGGTTCTGGCCATTACACAGCTGGTAACCAACTTCGACCGTCTTCTTGGAATTCTCGCATTCCTTCACCGTTTCCCCATACTATTCTGGTTTTAAGTCCTGGTAACTGTGTTCTACCCACTTTAGACAGCTGCTTTATCCGCCACGTCAGCGTTCCTCAGATAGTTGCCGTTGTTGTTCCCAGTTGTTGTAAAATACCCGCTTTAGATGGTTTGTTGTTGCTGACTGTAGCGACTGCGTAGTTGCTGCTTCTAGTGTTGCATCAATTGCGTAGTTGCTATTTCTGGTGTTGCAGCAACTGCGTAGTTGTTGTTTATGGTGTTACAGCAACTATAGGTTATAATTCTTGCGGGCTTAAGACAATTACTTGGAAACTTAGTTAGCTTTTCCAAAGATAAATATAAAGATACTCACTAATATGCAATGAACAATTAAACATATAGATGTGCGGGAAGTTACTTCGTACCTTGGGGTGATTTAAGTCATTGTGTAATCAAAGCTTATAACTTGTGACTAAAAAAGGATAATATTATGATGAAAATATAAGGTCAAAATTGGTCAATTCTGGGTCCTAACACCATTTTACCTCATTGTTGTTTTCAACATGTTTGTCATCTCTTTTAAATGTTCAACAAGGTTGGAGATGAATCTTCTCAAAAAATTTATTTTCCCATTAAAAGTATGAATTTCTTTCTTGTTCATTGGGAAATCTAATTGTTGAATGGCTTGAACTCTTGAAGGATAAATGAAAATGCCACCCTTGGAGATAATGTTTCCCAACAGCTTACCTTCTTCCATGGCGAATAGGCTCTTTTTTGGATTCAGTAAAATACCAAATTTTCTACATTTCTGAAAAAAATTCTTAAAGGATGTAAATGCTCTTCATCAGACTTGGAAAAAACTCTGAGATCATCTAAATATATAACCAGAAAGACATCCTTTTCATTAGCAAAAGCTATGTCCATAGCCCATTGAAAAGTCGCTCCTGCATTCTTTAATCCAAATGGCATCTTGGAGTACATAAATGTACCCCATGGTGTTGTGAAGGTTGTTTTCAACTGATCTTCTTTATGCACCAAAATTTGATTGTACCTAGAATATCCATCTAGCAATGACATCCTGGAAGACCCAACTATGTATATGATCCATATTTAGCAAAGTGATAATTAGCTTTCAAGGACACTTTGTCTAAATTCCTGAAATAAATGCAAAGACGAATCTCCCAGTCTTCTTTCTTACTGGCACTAGATTAGACATCCATTCAAAAAATTGAATAGGAACTATGATACCAGGCTTATAAAGCCTATTTACATATTTTTCAATTGATGGTAGTAGTTTAGGATTAATCCTTCTAAGTTTCTTGCAAAATGGCTTTTGATCAGGCTTGACTAGAATGGTGTGTTGAATGATACTCTTGTCACGAACCTTCAGATCTAAATAGTCCCAAGAAAATATATTGGAAATTTTTTTCATTAAAGCTATGTGCTTACTTTTCATTTTAGGAAATAAGGACTTTGACAGTTTCACCATCTTAGGCTTGCCAACTACACCAATTTACATCTTCAGCACCTTTCTTTGTGGGGACCATGGAGGCTTTTTGGCAACATTGGCATGATCAGACAACTCTTCTAAAGGTACAAGACCTCTTGGAATTTTGTTGTCCTTCAGCTGTAATATTTCAATCTCAGCTGATTAAATCTATGGATGATTCATATTGGATGTATTATCGATGCGCGAATTTTGGAATTCACCTTCCATTTGCAGAAAATTATTGATTTTTTTTTCATGCAAAAACACCTACCAAAATATCATATTTTCAGGAACAACCAGGTGGTGTTTAACATGGAGAGAATACTTCTCATTGGAGTGAATGGGAATCTTCACCATACTAGCTGCGGTAGAAAGAGAGTCAGCTATAACATTTTGAGTTCTAGGAATAAGAGATAAAGTATATTTTGCAAAAGTTTTGAGGATGTCAAGTACAGCATTGTGATAATCTCTTATTCTTGGATTCTTGGCCTGGTATTCCCATTTTACTTTTTTTATTACCAGCTTGGAGTTTCCATAAATAGAAATTTCTTCACTCCCAACTTCCTCAAATTCTTGAGGCTAGCAATCAATGCCTCATACTCTGCCTCATTGTTTGAGTAATCAAAAGCTAACATGTATGAACTCATCCTTCCATTGCGTGGAATTTTACATGAATGATGTAATGGACCATGAATCCAAATGCCAACCCAAACTCCTTCTTTTCCCAATGCACCATCAAACTCCATGGTCTAATGACCATTTTATTCATCTGGAAAAAGAATTTCTGAAGGCTGAACTTTTTGATCTTTTGGAAGATGTTTGGCTGTCTCAAGACACTCTGTCTTCTTCACTAACTCAACAATCTTTTCAAGAGGACTTCCTAGATGCAAAAACTCTTCATTCATCTCTTTTCCTTCAACAATCACAACTTTCTGCACACTCGTTATAACATCTGAAACTTCTGAAATTTCTACAAGTTGAATTTCATCATCGGCTGAATTAATATCACTATACAAAATGAAAGAATGAATATCAGTATGTACAACATGTATAGAGGACCATGAATCCAAACACCAATCCCAACTCCTTCTTTCCCAATGCACATTAAACTCCATGGTCCAATGACCATTTTATTCATCTGGAAAAAGAATTTCTGAAGGCTGAACTTTTTGATCTTTTGGAAGATATTTGGTTGTCTCAAGACACTCTATTTTCTTCACTAACTCAACAATCTTTTCAAGAGGACTTACTAGATGAAAACACTCTTCATTCATCTCTATTCCTTCAGTAATCACAACTTTTTGCACACTGGTTATAACATCTAAAACTTCTGAAATTTATATAAGTTGAATTTCATCATCGGCTGAATTCATATCACTATACAAAATGAAAGAATCAATATCAGTATGTACAACATGTATAGAGTGATTTATTGGTATTTCCTTGCTACTCATCATGAATTTCATCTTCTTTTCCCAATAGAGTTTTCTGATTTTCCCAAATACTGGGATAGTAGCATATGAAAAGTCAAGCTATAAAGTGCATTTTATTTTTTCTCCCCAAGACCTTGAAAGCAACATACCACACTGAGGAGGAATATCAGTGACCACTAAATACATCAACACAATCTTGGCCGGAATTTGGTCCAAGGACACTAGTAAATCTTTGATAAGGCCAAGACATTTCACTCTACCCAAATCAAAAGAGTAAACATCATGATAGGGTTAGGTTATACTCAGTCCTATTTTGTCCATGATGACTTTGGGCATAAGATTATGTGAGGCACCATAGTCTAGCATGGCGTTATGGAGGATAAAGTCATGAAGTTTGATACTAGGATAAAAAGGTGGGATTTCACTATCTTCAAGGCTTCCTTCTAAGGATGTGCTAGAAAGAATTATTGGATCATCATAGGCCACATTTATTGTATCTCACATTTGGTCAACCTTAAGCATTTTTGCAATCTGAAATTTATACTTATCATTATTCACTAATTCAGTGAGAGGAATTGAAGCTTTCAACTTAGAAATTTCATTTTCCAAACTAAATAAATTAGATTGCTTTTCTACCTCTTTTGTAGCGATGTCCTTCTTTTATGTTTGTCCTTTGGCTTGAGAATCCTTCTTACGACTTTCACTTTGAACATCCTTAGCTCTTCTCACATTGCTGGTAGAGGATTCATTAGTTTTATCCCGAATCAATATGAAAATCTCTTTTTCTTTGTTTTGATTTGTAGGAGCTACTTCTTTGCTTTGTGTATCTTTTTGTGTATTTTTTCTCTTCTGATTCAATGTATAGGTACATTTATGTTCCTTAAGTTGTAATGTTTTTGCAAATGACTAAGAGCATTCCGATATCCTCTTTGATATTCTTTAGTTTGCACAACCCATAGATCATCACATGCAAGAACAAGTTTTTGATCACTTGGTATATAAGATTCTTCAGAAAACTAATCTTATTATGTTAAAAAGGTAGGTATCTCATATTATTCAGAGAAATGATTTGATTCTATAATCTCTTCTTCATCTTCTTCCTACCCTTCAGTATAATTCCGCTGAAATGGAGCCCTTCCCTATCCTTGAGGATCTTGATTTTGTTGCTCTCGTTATCAATTTCTGAACTATCGTTGTTGTTGACCACGAAAGTTTGGACTCCTTACCAAAGGCTTCTCTTGTCGATCTGTTATGGACATTCTATCCATAATTCTTTTCATTGTTTTGATCAAAGTGTCAAGCTTTACATCCAAAGATGATGAGAGTTCGTCTTTAAAAACAACTTTCTTCTCAATCTTCTCAGGCTTTGATTTAGACTTCCTAATGAGCATATTAGCTTTGACACTTACCACATTTTGCTGCATTTCTTCAATAGTTGTAGAGTCTCTCTCCCTAAGTTGATATGCCATGATTAAGTCAAAAGCATCACGATAGTGGAGAAGTGCCAAACCAGGAGGAGGTTTCATATCATCAAGGGTGGAATTATATACCATATTGAACCTTGTTGTGATATCTTGGACTGTCTCATTCTGATCCCTTTCATAGAATTTTACTCAGGAAAAATATATACTGTATTTTTCTTTTATTGCCAACGTGATAAGAACAATTATATAAATCTCTGAGAATTATTGATAGAGATAGCAGCTAAATTGAGAAACCATTTCTTCACATCTTTGGAAAAACTCTGAGCTATTATTCTCATCTTAACATCATCTTCATCAATTTCTTCTAGATCGATAAAATCTATCAATTTATCAACATGATACAGGGCTGTGATTTTTGAGCTTCCATCAAATAGAGGGATTATTTGACCATGGTTATGAGGTAGAGCAACAAGTTGAGCAGGCAGCATGAGAGGTGCAAATCATGCCATAATTGCTTGAGGTGGTGGAGGTACTACAATGGGCTGTGTAGGTAAAGATGATGACACTAATGGAGGTGGTGGAAGAAGGGATGAGGTAGCTTAGTTATTTGGAGATATAGTAGATATATTTGGAGGTGTAGTAGAGGATGAAATAACAATTAAGTATTTAATCTCATATTCGATATAGGATTTTTCAGTAGTGATTTGGAACTGGTCAGCAAGAATTTGAAGCTTGTTAAAATTCAACCACATCTCATGATCAACTCTAGGAGATAGAGATTCTAAATAATGGAAATGAAATTCAAATTGAAGAGTTTCAGATATCACTTCAGAAATGCAAGACTCAAATTCTGACCTTGAAAGAGACAATTCTAACTTAATATTAAAAGGAAGCTGCTTGAAAGAAAATATATTTTTAGGCAAAGAAGTTGTCCTTTTTATTTTTCGAACTGCCGTTTTAGAGATGGGAACTTGAGTTTTCCGAGCTTTTTTTTTGGGTCTTCAACAAAAAAAGGTGGATTTGGGTCAAGATTTGACCTAGTATGTGTTTTAGGAGCCAAATTTTTTTCCCACCTTAAACTTGATGAAATTTGCAAAATCAGCCTATCTTTAGATACTAGAAATTATCAACTACAGAACCCGTTTTCTTGAAAGATATAAAATAACTCGTAGGAATGATTTATCAGTCAATTCCCTGACAATGGTGCCAAAATGTTATCCCCTACAATTTCTTAAGCTGAGGAGGAGATCGAAAGAGGTAACCTCAAACCACTTTCAGTTCAGTAGCTATCCCTACTGAACTAGAGAGGGATTGTTACACAACATTTTGTCACTATCCTTTTAATCCTCGTTACATTATCTTGGAGGACTGGTACAGTGGGCCCTACATGCTTTCCTATCATGTAGAAACTCCCATTATGTCCCTCTTCATGAGCAGAACAATTCCCTTTTGCATCATTTCCCAAAAATCTTCCTTTTACACTAGTTTACAAGACCAGCACTAATGACCTATTTCCTCCTCATGCCAATTTGTGGAGATTAAAACAAGGACTAGCATCTTATGGAAGAACTCAACCTTTTCTCAATCACGCTGATCCTCTTTTGGCAAATTTTTTAAATATGGAGTCGAAGCTTCAAGGTGTAGAAGCTTCGTAACAGAAGTGTGGTAAATGGTTGGGTTGGATGGAGACGGGGAACTCATATTGGGCTCCTTTCCCTTATTAGGATGGAACAAAACTAAGAGATAAGGTCTCTCACATGATAAGAGGAACCATCTCCTCTCTATCCAGGTTATATAAACCCCTCCTTTTACAAGATAAATGAGTTTCATTCTTAGTATTTTTGGAGCTTGAATAACCAGCAAGATATCATAGCTTGTAGTCTTCTAGTTTATGTTTGTGGAGGGATAATAGTGTGTTTGGTTTTGCTTGAGGCTAAAGGGAAGAAGACTTGAAACTCCCATTGTTGGGGCTATCCCTGAGATGCTATTGGAGCCATGGGAACCTAGATATGTCAGAGGAGACCAATAACATCAAGGCATTGGTTGCAATCTCTTTCTGATCTTATATGAATACAACTATTGATTGATTTCCTACATTGAGTGTCATCATACATTTGATGGATTAATATTCCTTGACCTTTCAAGTAGGCTGAATGAAATTTGTACACTATCACTTTTGTTGTTGTTGTTTGTTTGCTTGTTTTAGGTATTCGAAGGAAGGAAATGAAAGATGGTCGGAGTAAAGAAGCACGATCATCACCAAGTGGAATAACATTCTAAGAGGTAGGCCCTCTTATTTGATTATAGCTGAAGGAAGTTTTCCATAGATTGTTTGTTTGTGGCTGGACCTACCCTCTTGGGCTAGAGGAACTGTCTTTCTCCGCATCGAGAATTTACCTACACCACAAATTGGTGACTCCACTGGGGAGCCAATCCTCCTAATTGATTGATTTCCATTTCATGGTTTCGTGTGAAATTTTCTAGTATCACCTTTTCTCGTTAGTTTTCTCTACTTTTCCTGGTTTATTTCTCTGAGTTTGAAATTTGCAGTGGCAAGTCTAGTTTTAGCCTTTGAATTTTTTTTTCCTTGAAATCCTTGGTGAGCACATTTATTTTTCTAACAGTTGCGTAGATCAGCGCGAGTTTCTTTAAAATAGTCGTGTCAACCACCTTCTGGTGCTTTTTTTCAGTTAGGCAGTCACACCGATTCCTGTAGGTGAAGATCAAGGTCTCCCCTAGATCATAAGCAGTGTGTCTTGCCCTCTTAATTTCTACTTCTTAGCCTTTTTTTCCTATGTTCTCCTTGACTGGAAAGCTTCATTCGCTTGGTTTGAGTGCTTGTTTTGTTTTCTTTCTCTTTACTTGAATTGTTGAGTCTTTGAGTGGTTTGAAGCCCTAAGGCATCTAGGTCATCATCCATTCAGCTATTTGTGTGCTCAACAAGTCAAGTTTTTGGTTAGCTATTGCTTGCATTTCATTTTTTGGTCCTCTTATTACTTTGGTTTTTAATTAAACAAGTTTGAAAATTTTTGTTTGTTGTTTAAGCGTCTCTTTTCGGGCATAGATTACATCGCTCATCTTGTTCTTGATTAAATAGTTGCATCATTACTTTGGAAGGAGTTCTCTTTTTGCTTTACATTTGATTGAGCTTGATTTCTTTGAAGATTTTTCATTGAAGAGTTGGTGAAAGATTCATTTTGTCATTTCCTTGAAAAATACATGATTCTAGTTTGTTGAATGATTTTGTTACATTAGCTAGCATCATTGAAGACTAGAGTTTCATCATTATTTGCATTTGGAAAGAAATGAATTCTCTTTACTATTGAAAGGACTACCTCAAGTGCATTTGATAGGAAAGATGGGAATTGGAAAGAGTTTTTCATTATTTTGTTTTCAAAAAGCAAAGTAGTGAAAAGGTCATTTTTCTTTCAGTTGGTTGTTTGTTGCATTGATTGTGTTCTCTTCTTTCATTAGTGTAAAAATTCATTGAATTGAAAGGGTTTTGTCCCATAGTAGTTGCATATAGGATTTTTTGTGAGTCACATCGATAAGGCTTGAAAACTGAGACATAATTTCAAGATAAAATTTAAAATGTATTCAATTAAACTAAGGTTCATTTGAAACCTGACGATCACATTTAGAAGGTCTAGGCTAGAGATGTGTTCTGGCATCTTTAAACCTAGAAATTTTCATTCGCTTTGGCACTAGATAGTTCTAGAACAGACTTGTGCTCCTTGTATTGTCACGTATCTAAGGGAGACCCCACTAGGTTGCAATCCTTTATCCATTGGAAGCTGAGTTTACCACCTTGTAAATGTGATACACCAAACACAACATTCGGGAAGATTACCTGTCCGTACTTCTCGTTTCGCTGGGAGGTATTTTGCAGTTCATGGTTACCTAGTAATCCTTTTTCCCTAGATTATCCTAAGTAGTAATTTGATCTTTTTTACTCTTTAAACTAAAAAGATCACCTGATAACTTGTCCTTTTGAGATCATTTCAAATCAAAAGTGATAAGAGTCATATTTTCCTTTTTCTTTACTTTGAAGACATGAAAAGGCACTAGTTAGCATCTTAAAATTTGTTTCCCACAATCACATAACATTACTAGACCACATCATGTGTATACCTTTAAATACATTTTAAAAGCCATGGAATTAATCTCTCTCTTCTTGTTAATTGAGACAAAGTCATCATGGCTAAACCATCAAGTTCGCCTACTTCCTCTTCCTCTCCTTTATCTGAAAGATCGTCTAAGGAGGCTTTTCCTGAATTGCCACATTCACTTGAGAACCAAGGTGTTGAACATGGAATTGTTCTAAGTATTCAACCTTTTTCAGCTCACCCTCCTCCTTCAGATACTGGGTCACTTTCTAGCATTAGCCCAGAATCTCTGCATAATCCTATCCAGACTCTTAAGAGTCTTCCAACTCCTGAAGGTTAGCTAGGACTAGTTGTTTATCCTTTGAATCCTTTGTTCAATCCTATTGTGATATCATCGAAGATTTCATACAGTCTGTATGATCAACCGATTATTCCTTTGGAATTATCCCCTCAAACATCTTTGGTTTTCCGTTATCATTTGTTTCCACCCATGGAATCAAAAGGCAAGATCCTAGTCTCCTCTCTAGGTCACTTGGAGGTTTCTGCTACACACACTCCACACATTGTTGACAAGCAGGAATATCCTTTCCCTCCTGAAGGTTTATCTTACACGGGAAGAATTCTGACCAATGTTCATTCTGAGTTACCACGTAATTACGTGACTTTAGCTTAGCTGGTTTCATGTATGCCAAGAACCTCATCATTATATCACAATCCTATATGGTTGTCTGGTGCTATTCCTACCTCTAGTCTATTTTATCAGAACCTGACCTCTTAGTTGATTGTGCATTCTATAGTTGCTTCTATTCCGGTGCAACCCACCATAACGAATCTACTTGTTTTGTTGGTCTAGGTAACCCGTCTTGTTCAATCGACTATCTCGAGTCATGTCTCTGTTAGCTCTTCGATCCCTCTAGTAAGTGGATAGACTATACCACCACCTGGGGGGGAAACATGAATGTTTCTATGATTTTAGGCACAACCAATGTGAGTGGCTCACAAATCACATGGTTGGGATGAACCAACCCTCTTCTGGTTCCATTCCAAATCTTACTAGATCGACTAATGTCCAGTACCAACAACCGAACCTTGTTGGTTCATCTAGGTCAAGTAATGTCCAGTGCCAGTAGCGTCATGTGCCTTAGGTTGAATACCAAACTCCTTATGTTCCATATGGTTCACAAGCAATGGTAAATTTTCCTCACGTCCCTCAAGTTGGACCTTATGTTCGGCCTGGTCTGTCTGTCGTGCCTAGTGGATATGGCTAGATCTAGTTTGGGAACTTTCAAGGTGTCACTCCGGGAACTATCCAAGTACCCTTGTAGCAGCAAGGAAAACTTTTTTAGTAGCAAGGGAAACCTTCGCAACAACAAGGGCCATCCATGCAGTAGTAAGGGCAGATAATGCAGCAACAAGGACAACTACAACAACTGCAGGGGAAATCCTTGCAACAGTCACACCAAACCTTGCAGTCACAGATGCAGTATGTTCAACAAATCTCCTAGCCTATGTCCTTGCAAGGTCAACCTCTACAGTTGTAGGGACAACCTTTACAGCCGCAACATCAGTCCTTACAACAACAAGGTCAACCGGGGCAGCAACAACCCTTGTACTTGTATCAACATGATCAACCTTTGCAAGGGCAAGGTTAGGGTCAAGTCTTGTAGTAGCAGACCCAAAATACTTATGTCCAATGGCAGTAGGTTCAGAATCCTAATTTCCAAGGGCAGCAGGTCCAAAACCCTTTTGTCCAGGGGCAACAGGTTCAACACCCTTATGCTCAAGGGCACCAGGTGCAAAACCCATATGTCCAAGGTCAACATGCTCAATAACCTTTTAACCCATATGTTGCTTATTAGCAGCCTATGGCTAGACAATTTCAAGGCTTGCAAGGCCAAAATCCTCCCTACGGGAAAGGTAACCTACATTGGGGGCAAACTCAAATGTTATATGGACAAAATCCTCCACTACGGGGACAAAATCCTTACCAACAAGGATGGGCTCTGCATGCTGGACACATTTATAAGCCTAAAATTCCTTTCAATACCCAATTGCCATTCTTGGCCACAATGGAATTTCCAGATGTGTCTAGACTCACTAATGATCCAACTTCATTCACCATACTCGCCTCTAGTTTCATCCAAGATCTCGAGCGATTGTCTGAAGTTTGAAGGAAAAGTGAAAGAGGATCCATAAGCCCACGTGATGGCATATCACCTCTTGTGCTCCTCAAATTCCTACGTTGATGATTCCATTCATCTCCAGATTTTCTAACGAACTCTCACAAGTATTGCAGCCAAGTGGTACATCGAACTCCCTCGAAGTACCTATCATGACTTTAACATTCTCGCCATGGTCTTTCTCACACATTTCCAACTATCGATTCACTATGAGAATTGCAGCCATCTCCTTACGTCGCTCAAGCATGACACTATGACCCACATCTTTGATCACATCCATGAATGGACACATAGGCGTCGCCTGATTAAGTTTGAGATTGTTGATCAGTTGTTGACTGAATGGTTCACCAAATCATTCGTCAACAAAATTGTTGAGGACATTGTTATGGATGGATGTGTCACTTAGGAACAAGCCATCGCATGCACCCAGTATAAAGATATCATCTATTTAGAATTTGGCACGTTATATGATATGTTACCTAATGTGCCAAGACCATCATCGAATCTGGTGACATCAAAGTCATCGGCTACGCCTCCTGTTGATGGAGTAATTGGTTAAGTGTCCTGGACCCCCGCAAAATATTCTTCCAAATATAATTTGGTCTCTAACACTACTTCCAATGATTCCTCCCATAATTCAGCTGGTCCTAGTAAAACCTTAGAGGTTCATGCTGTCTAGTCTATCGCAACAGAAAAGTCCTCTAAAGGTAAAAAGAGAGCCAAAGGAAAAGGTAAATTTGATGCCTCGAAACAAGGCCCTCCTAAGTGGTCTGTTGGTGATGCTTCTCAACAAAATCCTAAGTATCCATGCCTCATATGTGAGGAGCATCACTTTACTAAATATTGTCCCAGACAATCTAAAGTTAGTCATTTTCTCAAAGGGACCCCAGCTATCCTAAAAGAGGCCTTTTCGTCTCAGCAGACCCAAATGGTAGATCAACCCCAATCATCTACTTCTTCCAGTTCCCAAGTTTTCATGATGAATACACCTATCAATGTGGCTACCAAATCAAAATATTATCAAACACCTACCCCAACAACAAGGAAAGAGAAAGAAGGCACCCCTTCCTCTTCTATCCCATCAAGTTCCGGTCCTCTCCATATAGAGCGACCTGGTCCCGATTCCGCCATTCGACCACCTTCTTGAGGTGTGTTCTGAAAGTCCTTGTACAATCCAAATGCTCGAGCTGCTCAACATTATAAAATTGTTGAGGATTTACCCCAAGCGCCATTAGCTATGTCTTCTCTTGAGGTCCTTCAAAGTTGTCCTTCTCAGCGGAAATAATCACTATTAGCTATTAGAGGTATTGATCCAATTGAATCTAATCTCATTTATTTTGATCTAGAAAACCATGTTTTGTGTTTACCTCATCATATTTCCTTTCTCACTAAGGTAATCATAAATGAGAAAACCATTCATAAGACCGTCATCGATGAAGATGCTTGTACCTGCATCATGTCTATTGCTTGTTGGAAGGAAATTAGTTCTCCTACTTTGAACCAGTCCCCTAACACTTTTGAAGCCTTTGAAATATGCCATTTGTGATCATTCGGTGTTCTCCCTATCCTTGCCATTACTTTGGAGGGAAAGACTGTTCACGTCGAAGTAGAGATTGTTGATGCCAAATTTGAACTATAATATTCTACTCGGACGGAGTTGGACCCATGCCATGCATGTTGTAGCCTCCTCCATTTTTTGCATGATTCATTTTCCCCATCAAGGAACGATAGTCATAGTCGACCAACTATCCCTTTTCCTCTTCCTCCTCGGATGGAAATGTTCCTTAGGTCAAACACACTAGTGCTTCTTATGAGAGTGTGGGGGGTAGAAATTTTTAAAGATCTTGCCTTGATAGGTATTTTTTTGCTCCCACCTCTGCATGTTACCTTTCTTAACATGATTTTGGTCAAGCTTGATCCTTGGGTCATTACCTCACCAAATATTGTTGATACATGGGGTGAGGTTATGCTGCTCAGCCCTGCCAAAATGAACTATGTGGAGATTGTTTTAGCTTTGCCTTAGATATCCTCTGATCGCTTTGTTTTGAGTGCATCTCTTGACACATATTCTCAATCCCCGTCGCTTGGTTCTTCGGACTCTCCCAATCCCTTAGCTGAGACTTTTTTCTTTTTTATCAGAGTATCATGGAAGTTATGTCTCTGTAGGAAGTGCCTTCGAATGACACTCATCATCGTTCCTTGTTCTTCCTTAGCTCGTCGATCATGTCTTGTTGTCTTGAGAAGTTCTCTTCTCAATTCCAAACCCTACCACTTCAGACGTCGATCATCACTCATGAAGTTTGGTCAGAAGGGAACATGGGTAACATTACCCAAATGATGCCAATTGATATTTCTGTCAAGCCTGGTGTCGTTGAATATGTCCTATCAGGGTAACTTTTCATCTAATGAGACCAAGCTTTATCCTTATCTGTTTCAGGAATTTTGAGATGTCTTTGCATCGTCATATGACGAAATACCTAGAATTGACACAAGTATAGTCACACACGAATTTCCAACTTACTGCCATTCGAAGCCCATTCACCAATGGCTTCATCTAGTGCACCCTAGAAAAGTGGTTGCCATCAAGGGTGAAGTTGAAAAACTTCTGAAAGCTGGATTTATTTATCCAATCCCACTTATAAATTAGGTGTCTAATATTGTATTGGTGATAAAGAAATAGGGCACTATTTGTGTTTGCGTTGATTACCATGATCTCAATTTTTCCTATCCAAAGGATAATTACCCCACTCCTTTCATTGACCAGATCATTGATGAATGCATTGGAAGTGAAATATTTTCCTTTATGGACAGTTTTTCTGGTTACAACCAAATAAAAATTGCATCAGCTGATCTCAAGATAATACAACCTTTATCTGTCCTTGGGGGACCTTTGCGTATAAAATTCTCCCCTTTGGCCTTAAGAATGTTGGGGATACATTTCAAAGAGCGATGTCTTATGTGTTCCAAAAAATTTTAACCTTATTTGGATGACCTTCATGCTCATTCACGTAAGTGCCATGATTATCCTAATCATCTTCGGTAAATTTTCCTCTGCTGTAGAGACAAAAACATTTAGTTGAATCCACATAAGTGTGTCTTTTGTGTCAAATATGGATAACTCTTCATCTTTATTGTTTCAAAAGAAGACATTCACCTTGATCCTCTTAAATCTAAGGCTATTGTTAATTTACCCACTCCATCTTCATTGCATCAAGTACAGAGTCTGCAAGGGAAAGCAAATTTCCTCCAACATTTTGCAATGAACTATGCTGAGCTAACTTCAGGGTTCACTTGGTTTCTTAAGCAAGGAATGCCATTCATTTGGGATGAGGCTACCCAAAAGTATTTTGATGAATTAAAAGTCAAACTCATTAATGCTCCTTGTTGTACCCTCTGAACTATCATCATGATTATTTCCTTTATCTAGTTGCAACCTCTATTACCATTGCTATGGTGCTGGTACAAGACGATGAGAAAGGTAATGAACATGTTATTTACTACCTCAGTCAGAATCTCCTCGACAACGAAACACATTATGCTCATGTCAAGAAGTTGGCTTTAGTTGTCATTCAGGCTATTTAGCGCTTTCGGCATTACATTCACCTCCGCACTACGACTGTGACTTCTGAGTGCAACCCCATGACCTGCATCCTCACTCTTTAGTTGCTGAGGGGTAAGTATTCCAAGTGGATTTTCATCCTCTAGGAATTCGATTTGGTATTTGCTACTGCCAAGTCTAATAAATCACGTGTCTTCACTAAGTTGATTTCCTCTCTTCCCTCTACCTCTCTTCTTGTTAGTGCCGATGAGAAGCTCCTAAACGAGACTCTTTTCCTAATTAGCACTCATGACCCTTGGTATGGTGATATCATCGTGTATCTCCATACAACTACGTTCCAGTCTTCATTGACCAAGGATGGTCGCCAACGCATTTGACATCAATCCCAACCTTAACATATCATTGAAGATACTTTATCCCACGTTGGTGTCGATTCAATTTTGCACCGATGTCTAATTCTTGAGGAGGCTGAAAGAGTCTTGAAAGACTGCCATTCTAGCGCATGTGGTGTTCATTTTTCTAGATATGCTACTACACAAAAGATACTACGTGTTGGTTATATCAGGCCCTTTATCTTCAAGGATTGCATCCTTGTTGTTCGCAAATGCCATGAGTGCCAAATTTATGAAAAATGAGCGCCCCAACCGTTCACCTTCACCCCATTATTACTGTTGGTCCTTTTACCAAATGGAGCATTAACTATGTGACATGCAACCCTCGTTCAACTGGGGGGCATGGTTATATTATTGTTACGATGGATTATTTCACTAAATGGGCCGAAGAGATGCCTACATACTCTACTGACGGTAAAACGGCGGCTCAATTTCTATTCAATTAGATTATTTCCAAGTTTGGAGTGCCTCAGGCCATTGTCACCGACCATGGCTCCCATTTTCTAGATTACATGATGGCTGAGTTGACTTCTACATTGGGTTTGTGCCATGATGACTCAACCCTGTATTACCCTCAAGCTAATGGCCAAGTTGAAGCTATGAACAAAGTCTTCGTTATGATGCTTGAGCGCACCATTGGGATGCACAAGTCAAACTAGAATCTCATGCTATTTTCATCTTTGTGGGCTTACCGAACCTTGACCAAAGATGCAACTGGATTCACACCATTCCAACTAGTCTATGTTCTGGAAGCAACTTTACTAATTGAGTGTGAAATTCCCTCACTCAACTTTACCGATTGCATGTGAAATCCTTTGGACAAGTTCTGTAATGGGCTTTATCTCAAAAAGTACTATGCCTAAGTCATCTTGCATGGTTACTTTTGTAAAATAGTGTGTTATTCATTTTTGTGAAGTGTTGTTTGGTGTGTTATTTTTCAAGAAACTTTCCTTCTTATTATGTCTTTGCCTGCTTTGCATATGTTTGTGACTCCTCACATCGGTTTCGCTGATGGTGCTTGCCATAGTACTCAGAATCTATCATCCACGACATGGGCCATTTATGACCCCCATTCTGAGTTGATTGATCTTCAAGGTATTTGTTTAGGTCGAACAACTAATAACATTGTTGAGTATAGCGCAATTATTGAATTGTTGTAAGAATCTATTGCTCCTGACATCCAGGAATTGGTTGTCAACCTTGATTCACAACTTGTTGTTCTCAAACTCAACGGGAAATATTCCGTCGGAATCCCTCAGATATTGAGAATATATTTGTGTATTCGTCTATTGGAGAGAAATTTTTATTACATTGCATATCATCATATTCCTAGACATATGGATACATTGACAGATGCATTAGCCAATTATGTGTTCGATAGACATTTGCAAAATATGTGAAAAAAAAACATTTGTACCATAATAAGCAAGGAAATATATATATATATATATAATATATATATAATATATATATATATATATATAGATATATATATCACACATCAAAACCCCAAAAAAAAATATGTGTTTTCAAGTACATCCGTGGCTTGCAGGCCTCAAAAATGTAAAATGTTAGACCTATGAACTACTTGACATGGTGCTCATGATAACACGTTAATGCTTGTACTGCACGAGTCAGCAATTGACAGATTTGGTCTAATACCCCCGCTATGTGCTGTTGATACTGGCGTGGGATGTCACCCACTCGGGAATACTCTAGGATACCTCTGGTCAATCCCTCAAGATTTCACACGATTTCCTCCTCATTATTGACTCCTTCCTGATAAGGAGCGATATCAAACTGTTCAGCAACGCGCCTAGAAATTGGGGACATCCTAATAGATCGCTCTGGTCCCACAACTACATTTGTAAAATCGAAATGTCATGAATGCATATATTTCAAAAACAATAAAAAAATCAAAAATTAAAATGGTTTTTACTTACCTCCATCATCATAATACTCTCCCTTTGAGAGCAACATATCTGGATTTTCGCGGAGGTCAGTACTGCTATAAGGCCAATCCTCTACTATGATCAACTAACACCTCAGCCATGAAAATAAGGCAGGCTTTTATGACATATGTTGGACCCCGGTGATTTTAAGCATCAGTTCACTCCAATGGACCATCCATGGGTATCGTGGCAATGGTGGATTCACCTCAGCAAGCTCGTAGTGAAATAGCGAGATCCACTCCAAAAATAAGGTCACTAGAACGTAACCATATCTAAATTGCTTTAGGTTTCCTGCCTTGGCTTTGGATAGCTGGTGCTTCATGTTTACCTTCATGGCTTCCACCCTGTTGAAGATAGTCGGCACCATACAGTCTACAGCATACTAAAAATTGGACTTGTTAGACTTATGATGTGCCTAAGCCCCAACCACTCTGTTTATGGTCAAAGAAACACTTTCAGTACAAGATCCTGAAGAGTCATGATCTCTATCTTACCGCTCTTTGATTTCAGTGCTTCCAACAATGTTCTGTGAGTAACATGTTCACACTTGCCCCAGTAGGCCCGGACGCATATACATTGGCTGGTTACCCTCTTCGGGACAGTCTAGTGATGAAATAGATGCGGGAAGTTCCCAATTCTAGTTCTTGGTCCAGGATTACAAAAACATCCCAAAGACTGAATAAATATTGTAGCAAATTGGGTTGAGCCGAAAGACCTATCATGAGGAATAATTTGAGGAGCCGACAGTTCCTCCAGGCATTTAAATAATTTGGGTCCACAAATGCCTATGTATCGATTGCCTTGTGCTCACGTTCCTTCCAATCAACCATTTTTCACTGTGTTTTCCTTGTAAAAACAATAAAATCAAGTCAACATTCATCATTGGCTAAAGAAATTTGGATCAAAGCAGAGAAAATGGGCAAAAACTCAAAATATTTTTTTTCATGGTGCTAGCGTGACTGCTTTAAAAATAGTAGCACCAACGGTGCACTTGACCTAATTAAACATTCAACCGACGCAATTTTGAGCCCGGAAATCACACCAACTGAAGGCGAATTGTTTTTTTTAAGTTCTGCTCCAAAAATCCAAAAAAAATGGCTAAAAACAGGCAAAACAAGCATAAAAATGAAGCTAAGGGTCTCATCTCTTACCTATAACCGACGAATCATCAAATGGCCTCCTAGATCTACCGTAGTCTACTCCTGAAAATCTAGGGCACAAATGGGTGAAATTTTCTCCACACAAGGTAAAAAGGTAAAATGGAAAAAAATTATTTACTTTTTCCCTCTTTTATTATTTTTTCATGAAATATTAGGGTTTTGAAGGCATTTTTCATCTATTTTACCTCAGAAATTGGACAATATCTTTACCTCTTGTGCAGCGACAGGAGACAAATTTCTAATGATGGTACTAGAGTCGTGTTTAATCTCTTTTCTTGACTTGTAAAAATCAAATGAAAAGATCGCCAATTATTTTTCCCTTTTTGACTCGTTAAAGAGAATAAAAATGGTGGGTGCACTTTCAAGCTCTTTTCTTACTCTTTAAACAAGAAAAGATTGTCGAGCACTTGTCGTTTTGAACTCGTTAGACATTGTGAAACGTCGTTTACCCAATATATGTTTACCCATTTTTCGATTTGGGATAAACTATTTACGAAAAATGTACTCCTTGACTAAAATGGTCAAGCGTTCTCTCAAGTATTATTTTCTACCTTTTTGCACTCGAGAGACACAAATTTATGAAAAGGGACCATGTGGAGTTTTCCTTTCCATGTCTTTTTCAAACTCTCTAAACATGAAAAAGATACCGAGTTATATCCTTGTCGGACTCGTTAAAATATTAAATCACATTGGATTCGTCTCTATGACAAACATGAGTTTCTACTTCCTAGGGCTCATTAATCTTACTAGTTCGGATTCATCTAAAGGATGGACTTATAGTACAAGCACATGTTATCTCCTTCAAGCTTACGATTAAAGAATAATTGGGCTACCTGCCAGAAATGGTGGGCGAAAATGGGAAATTCTATCAATTACGTCAACAACTCACTCTTGAGCATGACACATTATGCTTTGTGTCAAGTTGGGATATCGTCACTTCATTGTTGACCTTCCTAGGTTGGGTCTTTCATTATTACCTTCCATTTTATCTCTTCCATGTCATCATGACCTTCATTCCTATAGATCCAACAACTGCCAAACTCTGGAGTCATGTCGCTGATATGTTCAAGAGCTATCCTTCTGTGGTTACACTCATTTCTAATTCTCTGTATCATCTGTAATCATTACATCCCTTTGTCTCGTGTCGATGATGTGGCATACATTATGGCCCTCTGTCGAGATGGTCACTTCCTATCGACTTTAGCTCATTATCTAGGAAGCTCGGCAAGAGACTCCCTTCCAGTACCTTAGAGCTTGCATGCCTTAATGCCAAGTTCTTCACACTCGATGACAAGTTCACATCATTCGCTTTAGATCGAGTGATTTCATGGGTGTTCAACTTCAGTTCCTTTATTCACATTCCATGGATTGTGCTACTAGTACCTTGAGAGTCATTGTCATTATTAGTGGTTCCTCTTGCACTTGTTAACAGTTCACATCATTGACTAGTAATCAAGCGACTTTCTAGCATGTTTGACTTCAATACATTTATTCACATGTTAGAAAATATACTTTGACTAGGTCGTGTTGGAGTGCAAGACCTTGGACTCAGATTACAAAAGTCCAAGTTACGAGGTGATGTGACATGATCATGCTGATATACATGTTTCTTCAAATGGATCACTATGACCATACCATGAGTTGTCATATGTGATCCTTCTCATTATTAGATGGCTACGACCATACCTTGGTCGATATGATCCTCCTTATAGGATGGCTACAACCATGACTTGGATTGATTTACATGATCATTCTCTAGATGGTTGTGTCCATACCATGATTCATGTATCATTTTTCAGACTTTTCAGTGATGTATATGTATCTATGCTTACTTGTAGGTTTTTTGATGATGGACTCTGGTTCCCGACATCTACTTGTAAAGCATTTCACCCCTCATTGTAGTTCGGCCCTCACGCTTCAGGGGGCATTTGTTACGAAACATTTTTTCACTGTCCCTGTAGATCCCATTCCATGATCCTGGAGAACCACTACAGTGAACCCTACATGGTTTCCCATCATGAAGAAACTCCGATTATGTCCCTCTTCATGAGTAGAACAATTCCCCTTTGCATCATTTCCCAAGAATCTTCTTTTTACCGTAGTTTACACGACTGATGCTAATGACCTGTTTCCTCCCCACGTTGATTTACAAAGATTAAAACCAGGACTAGCATCGTATGGTGTAACTGAGCCTTTTCTCAATCATGCTGATCCTATTTTGGCAATTTTTTTAAATATGGAGTCGAAGCTTCTAGGTCTAGAAGCTTCGTAATGGAAGTTTGGTAAGTGGTTGAGCGGGATGGAGCCAACGAAATTAGTTTGGGCTCCTTTCCCCTATTAGGATGGAACAAACCCAAGAAATAAGGCCTCTCCCATGATAAGAGGAACCATCTCCCCTCCATCCAAGCTATATAAACCCCTCCTTTTACAAGTTAAATGAGTTTTAGTCTTAGTATTTTTGGAGCTTGAATAACCAACAAGATATCATAGCTTGTAGTCTTCTATTTTATGTTTGTGGAGGGAGAATAGTGTGTTTGGTTTGGTTTGACACTAAAGGGAAGAAGCCTTGAAACTTCCATTGTTGGGGAAATCCATGCCAGTGGAGGTGTGGGAACCCAGATACGTCAAAGGAGACCTGCAATGCCAAGGCATTGGTTGTAATATCTTTTTGATCTTATATGAATACAACTATTGATTAATATCATACATTAAGTGTCATCATACATTTGATGGATTAATATTCCTTGACCTTTTAAGTAGGCTGAATGAAATTTGTACACTATCAATTTTGTTGTTGTTGTTTGTTTACTTGTTTCAGGTATTCGATGGAAGGAAATGAAAGATAGTTGGAGTAAGGAAGTAAGATCATCACCAAGTGGAATAAAGTTCTAAGAGGTAGGCCCTTTTATTTGATTCTAGCTTAAGGAAGTTTTCCATAGATTGTTTGTTTGTGGCTAGACCCTCCCTCTTGGGCTAGAGGAATTATCCTTTTCCGCATCGAGAATTTACCTACACCACATGGATCTCTCTAAGGATTTGTTAATGAATAACTGTAAAGAAAAATGTTTTAGGCTAGATATGTGAGTTTGTTGGACTAGGGTTTAGAGTAGGTAATTAGGTCAAGGCTTCAAATATGTAGTAACAAGTATAAAGAGGATCTAGGTATAAGTGTGTTATGGTGAACTTAGAATGTTTTTCATTGTAGTATATATTTGCAATTTTAATAGAACGCAATGAGCATGTGAAAGCATGAATTCATTAGTTTTAGAAGAAAAGAAACACAAGTACAATTTCCACATAAACAAAGCTTAAATTCAAGATTTCTGTCTATATAACTGCAAGGAAATTCATAGGAAGAAGGTAAAGGATGCAAAGAGAGATGATTTATCCATTATAAACTTATAGGAAATGAAAACTACACCATTGACTCACTGAACAAGAATTCCTGAAATATAGCTACAACTTCTCTTATATTAGCTGTAAGAGAGCATACGATACAAGCCTTCTCCACAAAAGTCCCACCTCTCTCTGAATGAAAAATGATACATATAGACTCAATTGGACCACTTCCCCACCATTCAAAATTCGATTTCCTAGGTGGTGGAACTGTTTCCAAGATTCTCTCAACCAACGAGTGAGAGTGAGAAGATCAAATGCAAACACTTCTTTTAGGCTTTTTTTTGGATTTTTCTTCCTTAATGAGGCCTAATAAACCATAAAAACAACCTACCATGTCTATTTATTTCATGGTTACATCATCTAACCTCAAAATAATTCAATCATATCATGATTTTTGACTCTGACCAAGTCAAACTTAAACTAGTAAATTACACAGTGAAATTTAAAATAAAAACTTAGAAATTTGTAGAGTGCAGCGCCAACTTTTAGCACACTTTAAGGTGCCTTCATAGGGTGAAAAATTGAGATCTAAAAGAATGGTCAATTATATTTTCCTATCTAGTTTCAAGATCACCTTGAATTTGTGAATATTACCCATGGAAAGGCCTTCAAAAACTCATACTCCCAAGATGTCTCTAGAAGGGCAGCGCCTATCAAAAAGAGTGGCAGAGTGATCATAATTTACCACCTTTTCTCCTTTTTCTCAACATTTGAGCCCTCTCTGAGAAATATGATGAAATGGGTTTTGAGAGGAAGCCATGATTTTTCCAAAACTTCAAACCATTTTTCATTTGGAGGACTGAGGAAAAAGCACAGCGCCAAGGCATTGTGCTTCTGTGACTAGCTTATTTTCTAAATTAAGCACCAAACTAGTCAAAAAACCAAAAATTCTTAGAAATCCTTCAAAATTGGTCATGAGCTGAAAAATTATGTATGTCAAGTCCTCATGGATGCTTCAGCAAGCATCTCCAAGTTATCCCTCTCATTTTTGTCCTTTAGTGTTTCCTTTAGCTTGTTTTTCAAGTGCTTGAGCTTGATGTCACATATTATGTTTCTAGTTTGATAACGATGTGCCATGTGCCTTAATAACTGATTATCTTTGTCGGCTTGTCCAAGAAGCTTTTATAAATGTTCATTTACCTTATCTAGCCAAATACTCTCTACCCTCATTAATATCCAAGGAAATTATGTCCTCCATGTCTAGGTTTTCATCTAGCAAATTGTGTCCTTTCTCCTCCTTCAATGCCTTTTTGAGTCCCTTGGTCCTTGGCCTTTTCTTCCTAAATTGTTTTTTAGTTTCCTCATGTTCACTAGAATCCAACACTGGTTTTCCTTTGCCACCTTGCTACAACATCTTAGATGGCTCTTTCTCCATGATGAGTTGTCTAGCCTTAAGCTGATTGTTTTCTTGTTCAAGGAAGGAGATACCAAACCCTTCTCTTGCTATGTTGTCCATGATTTCTATGATATGATAATACCTCTCTTTGATAATTTGTTGCATGTTTGAAGTCTCATTTGTTGTTTCCAAGTCCACCAATTCAAATTCATGCTCAATCAAGTCTTCATCCTGTATATGTGATCCCTGTTTTTCTAATGTAGAAGGCTTGGCCCTTTTCTCAACATGATAAGTAAACATAAGACTTTTTCCTCTTTGATACATTCTAGTCACCTTAGGTCTAGGTGCCTTAGGAATCTCCACTTGCTTGATGATTGTACCTCCACCTGTTGTGTTGGTATGTTTTGATGCTGAACTGAAATAGTAGTTTCACGCCATTGCAAAGTTGTTTCTATGAACGAATCCCTTGCCATATTCTTCTCTGCTAGCTGATGTAGAACTACAATATTTATCAAGCTATGATGAAAAATACTAGGGTAGTGTTCTTTGTCTTTCACCTATACCTTCTCAGACATTTTAACAAGACTTATACATAGATAATTACACATGTTGAGAGGTTTTTGAGACGTAAAGTGCATTAGAAGCCATATGTGATATGCATAAAATCTAGAAAACTTTCCCTCACAGGTGAAAAACCTCATTACAACCTTTATTAATGGTAGATACTTCTCCAACAGGTACCCAAACGAGATGATGTGTGTATGGGTCTCTCTATAGGGTGATTTCAAGAAAGACTTGTAATGTTCAAGGTCCAAATTCATGCCTTTAAATCCGTATTCTCCATGATCAAGTATCCCTGTAGCAAGTGATATGGAAGCCATTGAAAATGTAAAGTCAACCCCTGCTATGATGGCCCTTTCCCCTTTTATATGACTGGCAATCCAATTAGTTAATTGTTCATGGAAACCTACTTCACATACCCTCTTACAAAACTCTAGACAATTTACATCTTCAAAACACGGCTTGATGAAAGGTGATGAGTTGATTTAATTGCAGTTGGTAGGCTTATATTTGAGGATTTTTCCTCCTTTACGGTGTTTTTTCCTCTCTGATGGTGAAGAATCTCCCTCCATGATGGTAGAGACCCTAGATAACAGGAAAATGGAAAAACAATGAGGAATGAGTGAAAAGATGAAATGAGGGGTTTGAGGAAAGGAAATGACGGTAGAGAAAGGGTGTTTTAAACATGTACAGAGGTTTGAGGTGAAAGATTTACATGTTTTCAATATCAAAACTTACCAAACCATCTGTTGCAATAATGTTTGTAGCATGAAAAGTTCACCTAAACCCTAGATGAAGAGAACTTGCATTTGAATTCATCTTGCCAAAGGAAAAAGGTAAGAAAAAGATTTATACTTACCTGTGGACAAGCTTAGGATAGCAATAAATTAGATTGCAAGCTTCAAAATCAATCTTTTTGTTAATTAGGATGAGTTTCGAGATGCACTGGCACAAGTGCAACAGAGTCTCTGGAAGTGCAACTTAGTGTCTAGAAGTGTTGCGTCGGCCTCAGAAGCACAGCGCCAACAAATTTTGACCAATTTAACTCAGGAAACCCATGTTTTTTCACTGATGGAGGGGAGATCTCAATGAAAAAGGAGGTTAGGAGGAAAATGAAACAAGTTTGGGACCTTTTTGTGTTTTTATAGGCAAAATGTGATTCTCTTTTGAATAAAAATGGGCCCCACATACCTTTCCAAAAATTTATTTTTCACCTTTTAAAATAGGTCACTTTGGAGAGTTGAAACCTGAGTTGCTCTTTTTCTTTTTGAATAATGAGACTTCTTCTTCTGGAACCTTATGATTAGAACCATGAAGAACTTATGAAAATTCATAAAAATTATGAAAAGAGCTGCTTAACACAACTCGTTTAGTGTTGGATTTATGCATGGAATGAGGATGGACCTTGAAACCCTAATGACTTAATGAAGACATGATATTGAGTTAAATGGTAATGATGATGAATGATATTATGAAAACATACTTTTTTATTATTGGTGATAGGAAAACAAGACTGACACTAACAAATGGCATAGATTTAGTACACCATTCCCTTGGAAATCAAATTAGGGACCTCACAAATGAAGAGTTACTAGCAATTTCCTAGCAATAATGCCACCAACCTATTGATATAACCCTTGATAATATATAAACACATAATTATTATTGATTTATTATTTACTAGAAGAATTAGGAAATATATATTAGTAACACAAGTTATCTATCTATCTATCTATCTATCTATCTATATGTGTGTGTGTGTATATATATATATATATATATATGGGTCATGGTGTGTGGGTATATATTTATCTATATAGCCCCAACTTTTAGTTCAATCTATTTGTGCAATTGTTTCAAGGATATTGCCAATGACCTAGCATGTTGTGCAAGCCGCTAGTGTTATTCCAAGGGGTCAATCACACTAAATGTACATCATTCACTTTACACTAGGTGTCACCCTAATATTGATGAAAAGTTCCGAGGAGTTTAATAGGGTGTTATTCCAAATGAAAAAAAGACATGTATATGTGTGTATTTACCAAACAATGAGCTCAGTTGGTTGGGATCACTTTCCAAAGATGCATTTTCAAAGGGTAGGTCACAAAGTCTAACATGGTAAACTCCCATGGGTTTTATTAACCTCAAGGTTGATGGTCAATCCACCTTCTTTCCATGAATTCGAGGGAATAAGTGGAAGTTCTCTATTAGGTAGCCATTACCAACCTTCAACCCATTGATATACTCTAAGCTAAAAATAATAATTTGGGATGGACAAAGGTAGCTATTACCTATTTTCAAGCCACTGATACCCTTAAACATGACAATTATCCTTTGGGACAACCAAATTTGACTAATTCCTAGGAAAATTAATTAATTGATCATAACATTATAAAAAAAATGAAAACACACACACACACACACATTCTAAGGAAAACGTCATAGAGAAACCCAAGTGATGTTTTCCCACATTTGTGGATGGCAACCTTGGTAAACTGGTTAGCATATAATAGTGTGACTCATCCAAATGCAATCATATTAGGCAGCTAATGGAACAAAAGTAGCTAAATTCCTAAGAACATCAGTGACTATTGGTTTAGCTAAGTCTTTGAGGTTCTATTGGAACATCTCATCCCAAAATGAAACACTCAATCCAATGTGATATTGTTGAGGCCTTGCTAGCCCTAATCAACCCATGATATAAAAACATGTCAAAAACAAGATTTGAGATTGTGTGACGAGGATAAAAACTTATTTTTTATCGACCCAAGATATACACAATTGATGTGTGTGTGTGTTTTTCAAGGAAACCCTTGTGGGATCCCCCTAATCTTCTTAATAATATTTTAAATGAAGTGTGGCTCAACCATCAATCATAATAGTGAATGGTATCTCCAAGGGGCTTGACCAAATTTAAACCTTCAACTTACAAACTCCCAATTGGAAACATGGTCTTACTTGATGGTTCAATTGATTAAACTAACCCTTAAAAAGAGAGAGAGATCAATATGAACTAATACATTCTGTCTCAAAATAAAACTAGATTATTATCACAAACAACATTACAAAAAAATAACCCAATAAGACACTTAAATGTATAAATATCATTTAAATTTATTAATATTTTATTTAATTATAATCCATATCATAAGTTTCCAGGAAGCTAAAATATGGTTTATATATGATTTTCCACAAAAAACTTTAAATAATAACTAATATTTATATGAAAAGATAAATTATGCTATAACATTGTATGCATGTGTTTATTAAACACCATAAAAATCCATTTTAAATATGTGAATGTGTTTGGTAGAAAAATTGAAAATCCCTTTTAATTTTTTTAAGCTCTATCATTGTATGTACTCTAAATATAGTAATTTAGTTTATTCCTCAAGCCCAACGAATCTAAGGATGACTTAACCAATTAGAGTACAATATTTTCTCCTTAAACTTATGTTCCAGATGAACATTTGAAAACACACTAACTATCCTAATCCTTTCATGTAAAGTATGTTGAAAACTCATGTTATTAGAGTGATGAAGAAACTCTACCATCTTGAAAAGTAGTGATGTGAATCTAAACAAAGTAGTGAAATGAGTCTAAACACTTTGAATGAGAATATGTTTCAAAGTACTATGTGGATATTAGTTTTCTTAAATCTATTTATTTATTTGTTAGTTTGATCTATGGGTATTTGAGCCTTAAATTTCATAGTTTTATAGAACACTTCATAACATGGTGATTTCCCATTGAATTTCCCTTCATGGTCTATAAAGCTAATTATTTATAAACCAATCTAGATCCATATTTAATTCTGGATCTACAAAGTGCCAAGAGGGATCAAATCTCTTTCACTTTAAAAGAGGACTGCATCTCAAGATATTTGATCCCTCTCGATGCCTTGTAGATCTTGAGTTAACATGGATATATGATGGTTTAATACCGTGAAGTTATTTTTACTTTAAAGTTTTTATTTTATTTTATTTTGACTCCATCAGAATATTTTCAAGTTATTAATTTTATTTTTTGTTTTAATTTTTTTTTATGTATTTTGACTTAGTCAACATGTTTAGAGGACAGGAAATTACAACATCTCTTCCATACTGGGCTAAAGAGCGCCTATCATCACAAATATTTATTAAGGCATAATATAAAATAGATGGAACTATTATTTTGTTATGTATATGAATAATATGTACTTTTTTTATATAATATTGAATGTATGAATCAAATAGTTACATCACATAATTATTGTGTATAACCAAATAGTGTCAAAGAAAATATTACAATTGAATATTAGATTTGGAATCTCGATGTTTAGTTATGTTTGCATTTCTCTTTTCTCTTTTCAAATTAAGATTTCATTTGCCTCAAAATATTATCATACAAAACTAGAGATTATTGTTTAGATTGAGTCTTGTCATAATTTTCCACAATAGTAACTAGAACTACTCACAACGAACAAAGGTCTAGATATACAAAAATTTAAATACTAATTACAAATAAATATGTAAATACTAAAAGAAACAATTCTACTAAAAGTGAAAAATCTAAGCCAAGAAGTTGGATGAAACATCACGTACCAATGAAGTGACTGGGGCTGGATCTTGTGTTCTTGTACCTATTGGTAATAGAGGCTTAAGGTGACAATGAATATGGCCATCTATAGAGTTGAAAATAGCATATGGTCTAAAAATATAGGAGAGTTTGTGGCATTAGGATAATTGAATTTCATTTAGATAGGAGATAATATCATTGTAGTCATGTTTTTCCTTCAAGACCCTAGCCAAGAGAATCTTCTTTTGATAGTGAATGGTAATGGAATTAAAATATTGAATCCATAATCCCCTGGTATGCCTAGGATTAGGAACCCAATTGGATATTCAACGTTAATTTTAGAGTCAAAGTATGCTTGGTGGTCATTTGTAGTCAAGGCTTTAAGTTGGAAAATTTCCTCTTAGATTTCTAGAGGGGTGGAAGAATGGAATATGGTCACAATTTTCTTAGCCTAATATTGTGTTAGGTCACTATACTACTAGTGTAACCCCATATTTTTATTAGTGCAACCCCCTTATTGTATTATTGTTCCCATATAGTCCCCATGTTTTTATTAGTATGCCCCATAGAAACCCACTACTGTTATTGTTGCTCCCCTATAATAATAGACTCTAATTGTATTGGGACCCCTTAGACACCTATATATAGAAAGGATGTCTTATCATTTGTATCATCGAAGAATTTCTCATTTGTGTATTGTAAGGGAGGCTTCCCCCTCAAAAAGGTTTATTTTTAGGTCATTGATCTATATTTTCTATCTTTTTGTGAGATGGTTTCATAACATTTGGTATTAGAGCTTTGAATTCTAGTGTTTCACTACTCCAAATAGGTCATAGTGGAATTTTCGCTATAACGTTTTCTCTACGAAGTTTCAGAAGCTAACAAAAACACCCATTTGTGCTGAAATCATTATGAACCTCTTGTCCGATTTCAGATATTTTCTCGCTATATTTTAGTACATATGATGTGAGGAAGTTAGGGTTTTTGAAAGTTCCATAATTCCATCTAAAATAGGTCATCGTATCCATTTCACTATAATTTGTTTCTATGAATGTTCAAACTCTGAAATTGAAACCAATTTGAGCCGAAATCTTTGTGAATATGTGGCCTAAATGTTACCTCTTGTTTCTCTATATTTTCAGAGATACGGTCCAAGAAATTTAGGGTTTTTGCAGACTCTCGTATAAAATTCCAAACATGTGACCTTGGGAAAATCGTCATAACTTTCTCTTTGGGAATTATATTGAAATTGCGTTAGAAGTTACATGAATAGGACATACTATAATTTTCTGTCTATTTGTTTTAGGTCCAAAGGTCGAAAAAATGACACATGGTAAGTCATATAATATGTTTCTACTGAACCAGTGTATAGTCAGGTCATCGTAGGAGATTTGGCATAACACTTTATTGAAGAATCCAATATTGATCAGATTGGTGGGGTTAGAAAGAGGACTCAGAGAGCTACCACAGGAAAAAATTGCATAACTTGAAGATCTTAAATTACAGAGTTACATTCGTTTAAATGTCGAGCTCCTAAAAGAAAGAAAAATAATGACTTGAATCAAGAAAATAGAAACAAGTAGTAATAAAAATTGGATGGATGATTTGAAGAATGTGATTGAAGCCAAGGTAAATATTTTTATATATTCCATGGAAGCTAATATTAATGGTGTGGAAGCCGATTTGAAGAAAGGCATGGAAGATTTGAAGAAAGACATGGAAGGTTTAAAGGAAGGTGGGACAAAGAAGCTACAAGAAAGGCCTCCTAATGACAAAAAGGTAGTAGAGGAAACTCATGAAGAGTAAAAAGTAAATGTTAATCATTATTTCTTAAAATCTAACATTAGATTGAAGACACACCATGTTCCAAGATCAATATGAGGAAGTTTGGTGGCAAGGATCACAGAACATGGATACTATAGATGGAGAAATATTTCAATCTCCATAATGTGAAAAACACACAGAAGGTATGCATTATGACTTTATATATGAAACCAAATCAGTTTATATGGTATTGATGACTTTGCTCTCGTAAACAAATTTTCACTTGGGAAATTTTTATGGAAGAAATGATAGCACATTATGAGGATACAAAAAGAAACACCTTTTTTAGCTAATTGATAAATCTAAAAAAAAGGGGTTCAATGATGGAGCACATTGAGGACATCCAAAAATTGAATATAACGGTAAAAAATATTCTAGAGGAGCATCGGATTGATTTGTTCATAGGGACTTTAAATGATAACATAAAACATGAGTTTCGTCTTTAGGAACCTGATCCATTGGAGAAGGCATTCAGGTTGGCAAGAAAAATTGAAAGAAAAATTATGGAAACAATAAATCATACCACTCACAATTATAAAGATGGAAGTGTTGTTTCTCCTATCCTTCCACAACCTACAAGGTTAACACCACAAAAATTGGAATAAAAAGAAGAAAATGACCTTTGTTACAGTTATGATAACAAATACACTAAAGGTCATAAGTGTGCTGAGGAGAAATTATTTTACATTGATTGTGAAGAGGAGGAAGAAAAGGATCATTTAATGTCAAAAGAAGAGGATATACACTAGGAACCAACCCTAGAGAAAGAAGAAATTAATCCAACCATATCTTGTAATGCATTGGAAAGAACTACCACTCCTTAGACTCTCAAGCTAGAACGACATATCAAGAACCCAATAGCTACGAAATCGATCAATTTCAGAGTATCTCATTAAGTGGAAGTACTTACTCGCAGGAGATTCCACATGGGAGAACGAGCATTTTATACAGAAGCATCCAGAACTACTCAAGCGTTGAGGACAACACTTTTTTAAGGAGAGTGGCATGTTAGGTCCCTATACTACTAGTGTAACCCCTTATTGTTATTAGTGCAACCCCCTTACTGTATTATTGTTCCCATATAGTGCCAATGTTGTTATTGTTATGCCCCATAGAAGCCCACTACTATTATTGTTGTGCCCCTATTGTATTATTTTTATGTAGGCTCTAATTTTATTGGGACCCCTTAGAATCCTATATATAGAAAGGAGGTATTTTCATTTGTATCATCCAAGAATTTCTCATTTGTGTAATGTAAAAGAGGTTACCCGCTCGAAGAGGCTGATTTTTAAGTCGTTGATATATATTTTCTATCCTTTTGTGAGCTGGTTTCATAACATATTGAGCCCATGGTTTTCCCTAAGGGTCTCTTCCTCGAGACCCTTGGTGACAATGCATTCACTTGAACGGAATGGTACCAAAAAATATGATAGGTTGGATTAGGATGACCCAAAGTAATAGAAAAACTAATGAAACAAGTTAATAGGATCCCTAATAGTATTAATGGAAATTTAGCGCTTAGCTTCCAAAAAATTTTAGTGTGTAGTTTAGTGATATTTGACAGAGGATAAACAAACAAAGAAGAGATTCAAGTAGGGTTCGACAACCTTAGAAACCTAGGAACACCAATGATAGTACACACTACAAAGACACTATGTAAACCATGAACTAGATTCCACAATGCAAAGGTTGGTAAACTGAAAGAGCTATATGTATTAGACATAGAACAAATTACCCCATAATTTCCAGCCCATTGAGCCTAGAAATGCTTCATACAAAGGTTGAATCATCACGAATCACCTCCTGCGCTAATTATGTCCATTGCTATTATAGTTTCTAACGCCCCATAATTTTCCTCCTCAATCTTTATTGCCCTACTCCACACATGAAGGGTGAACACCAAGTGCATGTATTGAAGGCTCTCTTCCCAAGATCCAAGACCATCGTGCAATAGAATTATCACATAAGTAGTTCCATGGGAGAGATGTTCCTCATGTAGTGGATTTGAGCCACGAGGATAACAGAGGAACGTGAGGTTGTGGTAGAGAGATATGGTCTCCATAAAGCCATTCTTATGCGAAAAATATCCCACCTATGATGGGGAATGTCATAGGGTTTGTAGAATAATATAGAACCACAACTACCAGTATGTGAGTTTGCAAACATAATATAGGTTTCCATATTAATGTGAGGGGAATGTGTGACGATTAACATATGTGGCTACACGGGGTAGGATAGACATGCCATCCCTCCTCTAAAATGTGATGGGAGGCAGTGGGGTGGGAGGCTATCCCTCCTCTTTTGTTGGCACATATTCCAGCACTGAATTACAGATGCTCTATTATTTAGCATTATATAAATTTCTAAATCTTATTTTGTAGGGATTATGGAAATCAATTCATCATTGACGTTCTAATAGTTATACTTTGATTATAAATATTTACCTCTTTATTAATGTAAAACATTATATTTATTTATTTATTGATTTTTTTTCATTTATTTATTTTATTTTTAATTATTTTATTTATATATAATATATATATATATATATATATATATATATATATATATAATATATATATATATATATATTCAATTCTGATATATTGTGATTTTTGTATCATTTTATTGGTGAAACGAATTGAAGTATTATTTCACAACAAAAAGTTAAAAAATATAAAATTAAAAAGAAATAAATTGAAATAGAAAAGGAAAGAAAAAAATTATAACATGGAAAAGGCTAAAAGCTCATTCAATTTGTTTTTCCTACTTGAAAATCATAATATTGTTGAAATTGGTTAACAACATTACATGAATTAATTTATATAATATAAACATATAATAATAATATACTTATTATTAATATAATATATGATGTATATTTATTTTACCTTATACCAACTACACAATATTATCTAGTATAGATGCGTCTTAACTTTGGATCCAAGAGGGATCAAATCTCTTTTCATTTTAAAAGATGTTTGCAACTTAAGAGAAATATTTGATCCCTCTCTGTAGTTAGTAAATTTTGATTTAGCATGGATCTAGGCTAGTTTAATTATTAGCCTTTAAATAGGTCACATTAGAGAAGAATACCATGGAAAAACCATGGGTTGAAGAATTTTATGTTTTTATTTTATTTAAATTTTATTTTATTATGAATGAGTCAAAATGTTAAACACTACAACATATATACCATAATGGGCTAGGTACAATTACACCAATTGGTGTGTCTACTTTGGAATAAGATTCCAAAATTTTAATTTAATTCTCAACAATTATTAGTTTGGTGGTAGGGATTTATGTAACCACCCCTCCAACATTTACCCACTTTCACTAGCCTGCCAAGGAAAAAATGAGAGGGAGAAATAGTATGACATGACACGACCTCCCAGGTCACATTAAGAAAGTGGGGTTAACTACTAATGACAAATTGACATCTCACAACATTCAGAAGGGGCTACATGACACTAAGAGGTTGAGAAACCATCCTACGTGGCCAAACCTTGAGCTAGACCCCTCATTTTCTATGTCGAGCCCTGAATCACACCCACAACAAGGCCTCAAACTACATGCACAAGCTTACTTCGATGCAGTTGCAACCCAAATTTTCCAATTTGGAGCATGCAGCCCCGAGATCTGAGCATAGATTCTAGGTCAACCTCTAGACCAATACCCAAAACTTCCAATAAATTCACATTAGAAATAATTACAACAATGATGCTAGAAATAAAAATTTGAAGGCATAACTTGACCTAGATTTTCTAGATTATGATAGTAATTTCATTAAACATATTGAGAACATGTGATCTACATGTCATGAATGCATATATGAACTTAGGGGTATGATAATTACCTTAGAATCATCAAGAAATTCTAATCCACTCTCATATTAGCTGCAATAACATTTGTTAGCTCATGCATTCATTAACCATTCATAAAAAATCAACAAATGTCAAGGGCCATAGCCAATATACATTATAACCAACATATCACCAGCAAATGAACAACATATACACCATGACAGAACAAACGTCAAAGCCCCATAATCGCAAGTACAAGTACTCATGAAATACAAGAGGAAAAGAGTTATTATTAACATATGCAAAAGCCAACCAATTCAAGGACTTCCACATACCACCTGACCATACATTGGGATGAAAACAATATTTCTTTCGACCAATCATCCCCGTGCCATGTTCTAAGCATGAATGTGGGATTGAAGACAAAAACAAGCATGGCTTCCTGGAGATTAAAACACATCAACTCTCATGCTCTTGTGATCCATCTAGAACTGGAAAAGAGATCACATAAGCAAACCAATACATAAAAAACCATGGCTTCCCAAAGGTTAAACCAACTCCACCCTCAGTCTTTACCATAATCCCGCAAAAACTAGACAAGGTATTACAAGGCCCAAAACAAGCATGGATGCCTCGAAGTTTCTTCATTGGTACCATGAGGAATTTTTCTATGCCCACCCTCAAGCTTTACCGTGTTCTTTCCAAAACTGGTCAAGGGATTCCTAGGCCCTATGGGAATTTTCCTAAGACCACCTCACTAGACTCCAAAACCATCTAGAAATCCAAAGCTCAACCAATCGAAAGAACCCCATCACACCATGGTTATTCAAAAAAGGAAAAGCAAGGATGAAACCATTGTCACACCTAGAAAAATACATTACAATGACAACAAGAGACCAAAATAAACACATATATGTACTAAGAATTCACAAACCATATAGGAAATCACACATTCAACATGTTACCTTTGATTATTCTTGTCGAAGCTGCTTGATCCAAATTTTCCTTGCTTGTCGCTTACTTTCTTTGCATTCTTTTCCTTGTTTTTCTTTCCTTTTTCCAATGCTAGAGTGCTCAACGAATTCTCTAAGCATGCAAGAATATGAGAGAATAGAGAGAGCTCCAAAATAGAACTGAAAAAATCCAAACCAAAAATATTTGTGAATTAATTCTCAGAAACCTTTTTATTATTGAGGCTTATAATTTTTTCATTTCCCTTTATTTTTCCTTCAATTTCCTCCTCATGCAAATATGTGACCTTTCATCTCCCTTTTCTCATATTTTCCTTTACTTTCATAAATAAAATGCCAATTAAGTACTCTTTCCATTTTCCTTTGCTAATTTCCCCTTAGCAAAAATTAACCAAATGAACACCCACTAGGATATTTTTCCCAGCATTTAGCTTGAAATACATGTCCTGTAACTTTGGTCTTATTTTTCCTTTATTAACTTTATTACATGAACTTTTAAGCCGAGGTTGTTACAGACTCCTCCCCCTTTGGGGAACACCGTCCTCGGTATTCTATCACACCTATGATGATTCATATTTAAACATGAATGCAACAAATTACAGATATAGACATACATACAAAGATGCAATGGAAATAATACTTCATTTCGTTACTGTAAAATACTGAAATATGCTTACAAACAGAAATGGAAATAAACTAGCTAGGGTGATGGTAGCTTATATTTGAGAAGAGATGTGGTGGATACATGCCTCTGATATGTGTTACAATGAGGTTCAAGGGCCTTTTTATTATTTAACAAACCCTAAACAACCAAAAGCTTAACGCGAGGAGATGTAACACCAAGAGTTTATGGGCCCTGTTGGGGTGAGTTGGACAACCAACTTCTCGGGTCGCGACTTGGACATACTATCTCCGTTTGATGCACATGATAACCTGTTGGAAAGATATCTCCAAGGACTACAATAAAAAAGATGATTTTAGACAGAAAATCATTTAGGGCATCAAAATGGCTTTGGAATTTTAGGACCAGAAGAATTGCTAAAAATAGTAAATTGTGCTACAATTAAGGAAACTAAAAAACTGCAAGAAACAATGGTGCGGGTCCAGGTGGAATTGTTGGGTGGCCACCAATATCCACATAGATCATTCCTCCCTTCTTAGGATGAAATTCTCCACATTGTGTTGAGTTCCTCTGTTAGATGAGGAAACTTCTGTTGAAGTTGGTCTCTGGTGAGCCACATACCCTGGTGAAAGAGTTGGCCTGCTTTGACAACTCGATATAGTTGGATCTACTGCTAGAAATTGTACTTGATCTGTGTGTCCATGAACCAATTAGTGAAGCTTATTCCATTAAATCTAGATTTAATTCTATTGGTGTGAGTTGTTCTGCCATATTAGATGTGTCTAGTAATGGTGGAAAGTATGGCCAAAGGCGGTCCACATTGAACACTCAGTGCAGGCCAAGGAATAGTGGAATTCTAAGCTCAAATGCATTATCTCCCACAACCTTGGTAATGGTGTAAATACCATATCAAAGTGGTCCGAGTTTCCAATAGGCTCCAGAAAGGTGTTCCTTTTGCCAATGCAACCAGACATTGTCACCCACCTGAAACTTTTGTGGCACCCGATGTTGATCATTCCGCTTCTTATACTTGGCATTTGATTTCTCCATAATTTCATGGACCTACTAGGGGATATGTTGGATGTGCTCAATGAAGTTGTTTTCCTTATCTTCTTTGGACTAGGCATGAGCTGAATCTGCCTAAGTAGCTGCAAATGGCATGACCACATCAATGGGACATAGTGGTCAGAATCCCAAGCCCACCTTAAAAGGGCTATGGCTAGTCAAGCTGTGGAGAGCTTAGTTATAGCTATGTTAAAGATAAGGGAGGCTCTCATCCGAGGTGCATGGATGCTTTGAGTTGTACATGCGTAGAATGTGTATGATCATCCTGTTGGCAATGTCTGTCTACACATCAGTTTGGGGATGGAAGGCTATGGACTTATTGAGTTTGGTGTCCAACATCAACTGGAGACTTGACCAAAATGTACTGAGGAACCTGTTGTCCCGATCTGAGATGATAGATTGTGGGATCCCAAAGTGTACCCACACTCATTCAAAGAAGACTTTATCTGTGGCCTCTCCTATGATATTCTTCTTGCAGGTCGCCATAATGGCCATCTTCAAGAACCTTTCGACGACAAAAAAAAAATAGACATTTCCATGCTTAGTAGAAGGAAGGCCCAACATGTAATCCATGGAGGTGGATTCCCAAGGGTGACTAGGGGTTCACAGCAGGGTATAGAGGCCTTGATTCTTGATGGTCAGTTTGGCAATGGCATAAGAAGTGTAGGATCTAATGTACTTCCTGACATCCTATCGAAGATTCAGCCAATAGAAATACTTCTGCAGTACTTCCACCATTTCCTCAACCTTGAAATTCCCAGTAGCCCGACTATAGTGTGCTTCCAAAATCATCTTGGCACGCTCACTTGAAGGAACACAAAGGTGAACTAGGTGGCATAACAGGGCATCCTAGTGGTGAAAATCTGGAACATGATGACCCTCCAAGAGTGTCTAGTATGTGTGGCCAAATTCTAGGTCACTTTTGTAGAGAAGTGGCCAATCTAAAGTCTCGTGCCCACAAGAGTTAAGCACGTGGTTCACACTATGATCGGTGGTCGACTGAGGCAATCTGAAACATTATTGGTGCTTCCCTTCTTATACTTTATATTCAAATGGAACTATTGCAAGGTTGTGGACCACTTCCTATGGCGATCATTCTGCAATTTCCCTTGGGTTTGTATGAACTGGAGGGGCCAATGGTCTATGTGGATGACCGTTTCCTTCACCAAAATGTGATGCTTCCATTGTTGGTAGGCTTGCATAATGGAATACATCTCTTTTTCATAAGTGAGATACTTCTGGACTATATCTAAAAGTGTATCACTTTGATCAGCCACTCGATGCCCGTTTTCAGTAATGACTGCCCTAATAGCATAGTCAAAGGCATCTGTCTTGATATCAAATGGTTGTCGCAAGTCTGGTAATGCAAGAACTGGTGCCAAGTGAAGGTGATGTTTCAACTCTATGAATGCCTTCTATTGAGATTCAGACCAAAATAATTTTCCTTTTTCTCCTCCCTTGGTGACTTGACTCAAGGGCTAAGTGATATGAGAAAATCCTAACATGAACTTGTGGTAGAAGTTGGCAGGACCTAGAAAGTTGCGGAGCTCTGTCAGAGTGATTGGAGATGGCCAATTTAGAATGACTTGGATCTTGGCTAGATCCACATGCACCCGTCGTTCATCAATAATGTATCCCAAATACTGAACTTGCGTCTTGTCAAAAGTGCAATTCTCCAAATTGGCATATAACTTGTGTTGAACAGTGTTTGTAGAACCTGTCAGATGTGGTGGAGGTTCTCTTCCACACTCTAGCTAAAGATCAAGATGTCATCAAAGTATTCCACTACAAATGAGCTGGTGAATGGTTGTAAGATGTCATCCATTAGCCTCATGAAGGTTGTAGGAGCATTCGTCAACCTGAAAGGCATAACCAACCATTCGAAAAGTCCCTCCTTGGCTTTGAAGGCAGTCTTCCACACATCGGAGGGTTCGATTGGTACTTGGAGATATCATGACTTCAAATCAATATTGCTGAAATATTCCCCTCCCTTCATTTGGTCTAGGAGGTCATCAATCTGTGGTATCAGGTACCTATTCCAAATAGTGATATTGTTTAGCACCCGATAATCAATACAGAGTCTCCAACTCCCATCTTTCTTTTGTACCAACATGATCAAGCTCCCACAGGGCGATGAACTCGGACGGGTGTGACCTTTTTGTAGTAGCTCCTAAATTTGCCTCTTGATTTCATCATTCTGTAGAATAGAGGGACAATAGATTGGTCCATTGGGCAGCAGTGTACCTGGGATCAGATCGATGGAATTCTTAACCTGACAATGCAAAGGAACCCCTACGAGGGAGGTGAAGATATCCCTGTACTCCTCCACGACCTTGTCCATTTGTAGTTGTCGTGCAGAGGGGCCCTATCTAGAGGTTGTGGCCACCGTCTTCTTCTTTCCTTGAGGGCATATCATCAGGAGAAAAAATTTCCTGGTTTTGGAAATGAGCTTACTGCATTGTTTTGTAGTAACCAAAGAGATGGAAGTAAGCATTGCTACCTCTGGTATCTTATACAACTTATTTCCCAAAGTAACAATAATAGCATGAGGCCTTGATTCTTACACAGCATGTTGCTTCCATAAGTATGGTTGGCCTAATAATACATCACAAACATCAAGGGGAGCAATGTCACGCAATACCTCATCTATGAAGGACTTGTTGTTGTATTGAAAGTGACACTTCTGGCTCACACGAAGATCCCATCCTTGGTGAGGCCACCCAATGGTGCATGGTTGTGGATGTGCTATGGTTGGTAAGCCTAGCCGCTTCATGAGCTCTACTGAAATGAGGTTCTTTTGGTTCCCGTTGTCAACAATAAACTATAGCGGGGAGCCCTTTACTGACATCTGGGAGTGGAATAGGCTCTCTTCCTCCTCTATATCTTCGGGTTCCTCCTTCTGGATCTTCGTGGTGGTAATAGTGGCATTGGCCTCCGCATCGATAATTTTCTTCCCTTTTTCATTCCCCTTGTCAAGTTCTGACTCTGAGTCAGAAAATGCATTTGATTCTAAAACCTTTAGCTCAGCCACTAGTGACTGCTTGGCCCGACACTCGCTTGTGTTGTTAGCAAATCTCTTATGGAACTCACACCACTTTCCTGTGTCCTTTCTCGACTTCAAGGTTTTTTTCTTTGCTTGCAGCTTTGGCAGGTTGCCTTGGGCCACCCCGCCTTGGCTTTGTCCTTTATTCTGTAGTTGGGGGGCACCTTTCCCTTGCTTCATATTTCTAAATCCAAAGTCTTGCTTCTTCTGTTTAAAATTTTTCTCAATCTTGACAGCATATCAATATGGGGTGCACGAATGAGGAGATGTTCAGGAATTCTATTTCGTCCTGGATGTACCTATGTAGGAAGTCATGGTACTTGAGTACCAAATGATGCTCTGAATCCTTGATACCCAACTTTGTGTGAAAGGTATGGAAAATATTAGTGAACTCTAACACGTCTTGGTCCCTTCCCTACCATGGCGTGGTCCACTTTATGTATCTATCCTCATAGCTTTCAACGGGGTAGTACTTCTCCTTGATGGCAACTCGAAATGAATTCCATGTGGGTACGACTAAAAATACTGAGGCTGTACTTTCATCCTTCGGCTCATAGTAGGTTTCCCACTAGTCCTTGACATGGGGGGGAGCTTTGAGAACAATGAAAATAATATTTTCCTGGCCGGAAAAATCATGAATAGAAAAATACCCTTCTAGCATATTTAACCATTTATCTACAACATCTACATCTATCTGACCCTCAAATATGGGAATGTCAATGTTAACTTGTACCTTAAAGTGTTTGGTGCTTCCAGAGTAGTTGCTGGAAGTAGATGTGTCCCTGGGTAGCTGCTGAAGGATCTAGGAAAAGTTGTCCATCATCGGATTCCTTTGTCACTCGAGGGCTTCTTCGAGAAATATTTTGATAGGATCTCCTACCCCCTCATCTTTCTTTTCATCTACCATGGGAGGCTGTTAGGATTTGCAAATTTGGTCTTGCAAAGGTTCGACCAGTTTAAGCCCTAACTCCTTAAATCCCGACCTCGTTGGGGACATGCAAAGAAAGAATTAGAAAGAACAGAATGCTCTGATACCATTGATCTGGATTTAAACAAGAACGCAAAAATTACAGATATAACCATACATATATAGATGCAACAAAAATAATACTTCATTTCATTATTGTAAAATACTGAAATATGCTTACAAACAAAAATGGAAATAAACTAGCTAGGATGATGGTAGCTTATCTCTGAGAAGAGATGTGGTGGCTACATGCCTCTAAACTGCGTTACAATGAAGCTCAAGGGCCTTTTTATTATTGAACAATAAGAGCAAACCCTGAACAACCAAAACCCTAACCCAAGGAGATGTAACACTAAGAGTTTATGGGCCCCATTGGGGTGAGTTGGACAACTAACTTCCTGGGATCACGACTTCGTCATATTATCTCCATTTGATGTGCATGATAACCTGTTCAAAAGATCTATTTGAGGACTACAACGAGAAAGATGATTTTAGACAGAAAATCATTTAGGGCCTCAAAACGGCTTTGGAATTTTAGGACCTGAAATATTTCTACAAATAGTAAATTGTGCTACAATTAAAGAAACTGAAAAACTGAAAGAAACAATGGCGGGGGTCCAAGTGGAATTGGCAGGTGGCCCCCAATATCCACCTGGATCATATGACCAACAAGCTATTGAAAAGAAAAAACATATTTCCCATGGATCTTTAGAACTTTGCTCGATGCAATATTTACAATGAGCATCATGTGAAAAAGAACAACCAACATAACAAACATGAAACCATGAAAACCATATCTCTTATTGGAGCTTTATAATATAGCTCATTGTGGTATTTATAACAACAACCAAGATATATGCATATACTGAATCTCCTTTTCCTTAACCAAAAAACAATAAAGGATACATAGGCCCCATTTAATTAGCGATCTCCCATGTAGCTTTTGTGGGCCCAATGTGCTTCCATTGCACTTTGTTATGAAAATAGCTCACAAAAAGATAGAAAAGAGAGATCAACACCTTAGAATTCAGCCTCTTCAAGGGGGAAACCTCCTTTACATTACACAAATGAACAATTCTTGGATGATTCAAATGACAAAACCTCCTTTCTATATATAGGAGTCTATGGACTCACAATATAACCCAGCCGACCTAACAATAATAATATAATGCCACAAAAATAACAATAGAGGGATTCTATGGGGCACAATAATAAAAATATGCGGACAATAGGCGCTCAACAATATTAATAAGGGATACAACTACAATACTAATGGGGTAATCACTAGTATTATAAGGACCTAACATGCCCCTCTCCTTCAAAAAAGTGTTGTCCTCAATGCTTGAGTAGTTATTGATGCTTCTATATAAAATTCTCATCCTCCCATGTGGAATCTTCAATAGATAAGTTCTTTCACTTGATGAGATACTTCGAAATTGATCGATTTCATAGCTGTCGAGTTCTTGTTTATGTGACTGCTTCCGGTTCTAATATAATTTTTCCTCCCTCATCAAGTTTTGCCAATATTGTTTAAACTAGGAACTTGTCACCTATAACCTTCTTTAAACATGAAACATGGAAAACTGGGTGCACTCGAGATGTTGCAGGAAGCTCCAATTTGTATGCCATAGTACCAATCTTTTGCAACACCTTGTACAAACCATAATACTTTGGTGATAATTTATGATCCTTCTTAGCTTGCTTGAGGGACATTTGTTTATATGGCTGTAGCCGTAGGAATACCCAATCACCTACATCAAAACTTCCTTCACTACGATGTTGATTTTCCTGTTGTTTTATTCTATTCTGTGCCAACACGTGGTTATCCTTTAAGAGTTGGAGGACTTGTTGTTGATGTTCAATGTGATGTTCCACTACTTGAACCTTAGAATTTTCTCTTAAATATGATGTGATGGATGGTGGCTAATATCCATAAAGTGCCGTAAATGGGGTCATTTTTGTTGCTGTATGGAAGGAAATGTTATACCACCATTCAGCTAGAGGCAACCATTTGACCCATTGTGTCCGTTTATTAGATAGAAAGCAATGAAGATACCTTCCAAACATTTGTTTACTATCTCAGTTTGCCCATCAGATTGAGGATGATAAGATGAGCTATGAGATAACTGAGTACCAAGACAAGAAAATAATTTGGTCCAAAAATTTCCAATGAAAATGGGATCTTTGTCACTTACAATAATCTTTGGGTTTCCATGTAGCTTTTGAATTGTTTCAACAAATGCAATAGAAACTGTATTGGCTTTAAATGGATGTGATAATGCACAAAAGTGTGCATACTTGTTAAGTCCGTCAACTACCACCATGATGACATTCTTTCCCTCAAACTTGGGTAAACCTGTGATAAAATTCCTTGAAACCTCCTCCCATCGTTGGCTTGGAATGGATAAAGGTTGTAATAGACCCGGGGTCTTAAATATTTCAACTTTATTTTGTTGGCAAACCAAACATTCTACCACAAACTTTTGAATATACGATTTAATGCCATCGCAAAAAAATTCCTTCTTAACCCTCTGGTAAGTTTTTTAAAATCCTGAGTGCCCTCCTAAGGGAGAAGTGTGCAATTCCATAAGAATTTTTTGTTTGAGTTGTGAATTCTTACAAAGGTATAAGTGATCTTTGTACCATAATGAATCATTTTGCCAGCTAAATGTATCAGATGTACTGGAATCTTGTTGTAACTTTCGAATAAGTGCCCATACTTTTTCATCATTCTTCCGTTCCTCCCTTTCTTCGTTTATCCAATATGGTTGGATAATAGAAATCGCACACAACAATGCTTCCACATCCTCATCCTTTCTTGAGAGTGCATCTACCACCACATTTTGCTTCCCCTTTTTGTAGATGATTTCAAAGTCATGACCCAACATCTTTGTGACCCACTTTTGTTGCTCTTCAGAGGATAATATTTTTTCTAAAAAGTATTTAAGGCTATCATGATCCGTTTTTACCTTGAAGTTTCTTCTCATTAGGTAGGGTCACCATTTCCTAGGTGCATGTAGTATTGCTAACATTTCTTTCTCATAAATAGCTTTGTGTAAAAACTTTCACTTGATTGGACGACTTTCAAAAGCAATGGGTCTTTCATCTTACATTAAAAAAACACCAATTCCATTTCCTGAAGCATCACATTCCACAATAAAGGTTTTTGTGAAGTCTAGTGTAGCTAAGACCGGTGCTTGGCACATTGTCTCTTTAAGAAGTTCGAAGGCCTTTGTTGCTTCTGGAGTCCATGAAAATGCATCTTTCTTCAATAATGTTGTTAGAGGTGCTTCTATTATCCCATAATTCTTAACAAACTTGCAATAATACCCTATCAACCCGAGAAATCCTCGTAGATGCTTTATGGATGTGTGGATTTTCCATTCCTTAATGGCTTTAATTTTGCTAGGGTCTACCTTAACTCCTTCATGAGATACAATATGACCCAGATATTCCACCTCTTGTACTCCAAAGAAACATTTGGATCTTTTTACATATAATTGTTTCTCCTCCAATTGTTGTAGTACCCTATCAACATGTTCAACATGATCCTTCCAATACTTGTTGTAGATTAGTATATCATCAAAAAATACTAACACAACTTTTCTAAGGAAGGGTTTGAAAATGGAATTCATCAAACCTTGAAATGTAGAAGGTGCATTGATAAGGCCAAAAGGCATGACCAAAAATTCATAATGACCCTCATGATTTCTAAATGTTGTTTTGGAATGTCTTCAGTCTTCATTCTGATTTGATGATATCCTGAACAAAGATCCAACTTGGTGAAGTAAATTGATCCATGCAATTCATCCAGTAATTCATCAATGACAGGAATGGGAAACTTATCTTTAATAGTGAGCTTGTTGAGCTCCCTATAATCCGGACACATGGGCCATGATCCATCCTTCTTGTGCACCAATACTACTGGAGTAGAGAAAGAACTTTGACTCGGTTGAATTATACCAGGCTCTAGCATTTCTGCAACCATACGTTCAATTTCACTCTTTTGGACATAGGGATATCTGTATGGCCTGATGTTTGGAGGAACACTTCCTGGAATCAGATGAATAGCATGATCATGATCATGCACAGGTGGGAGACCTTTAGGAGTCTCAAATACCTTAGAATGATTGTCCAAGACTTTTTGGAGATCTAGAGAAATAGATGATTCCGATGTGGAAACATCTAGTGAACATAATTGTGCAATTACGCCTCTTTGTTCCTTTTTTAGAAGCTTTGTCATACCATTAGAGCTGATAATCTTTCCTGGTTTCCTTGCAATACCCCTTAATACAACTTCTTTTTCTTCCATAGAAAATTTCATGAAAAGTTCTTGAAAATTAAAAGCTATTGTACCCAAGGATTGTAGCCATTGGACTCCTAGTACAACATCAGCACCTCCCATTGGAATGGAAAGCATTTGGCTAGTCAATATATATTCTCCCATGGATAACTTGACATTATGGCACTTTCCAGAGCAATTTATCATTCCTCCATTTGAAATCATCATTTGACACTCTGGTGCTGGATATAGGAAGCAATTCAATTCTTTTTCTACCTTACAATGAATAAAATTGTGGGTACTTCCTGAATCAATCAACACTATTACCTTTTTCTTCTTGATTTGTCCTTCTATCTTGATGGTTTGAGGAGTGGTAATTCTAGCCAATGCATTACAAGATATGGTAGGATTCATTTCTTCTTTATCTAGGCCTTTTTCCTGGAGTATATCCTCTTCCTTTGACATTTCTTGCTCCTTTTCTTCTTCCTCTTCACAATCTATGTAGAATAATTTCTTCCCAGCACACTTATGACCTTTAGTGTATTTTCTATCACAATTGTAACAAAGCACTTTTGCTCTTTTTTCTTCCAATTGTTGTGGTGACAACCTTATAGGTTGTGGAAGGATAGGGGTAACAACACTTCCATATTTATAGTTGTGACTGGTATGCTTCCTGGTTGCCATAATTTTTCTTTCCATTTTTCTTGCTAACCTGAATGCCTTCTCTAATGAATTAGGTTCCCAAAGGTGAACATCATGTTGGATATTATCCTTTAAAGTCCCTATGAACACATCAATCCTATGCTCCTCTGGAATATTTTTTACCCTTATGTTCAATTTTTGGAACTCCTCAATATGCTCCATTATTGAACCCTTTTGTTTGAGACTTATCAATTGGCTAAAAAAAGTTTTGCTTTTTGTATCCTCATAATGTGCTATCTATTCTTCCGTAAAAATTGCGCAAGTGATAATTTGTTTATAAGAGCAAAGCCATTGATACCATACAAACTGATTTGGTTCAAAATATAAAGTTGCAATACGTACCTTTTGTGTGTTTTGCACATTATTGAGATCGAGAAATTGTTCCATCTGTAATATCCATGTTGCAGGATCCTTGCCATTAAACTTTCTCATATCGATTTTTGGAATATGGTGGGTCTTCAATCCAACATTAGATTCTATGTAATCATGATTAACATTTTTTTGTTCTCATCATGAGTTTCCTTTACTACCCTTTCACCATTAATGACCATTTCTTGTAGCAACCTATTCATATTTATCTTTAATTCTTCCATCTTATCATCCATGCCATCTATTTTAGCGTCCATGCCATTCATCTTAGCCTCCATGCCATCCATCTTAGCTTCTACACCTTTCTTTAAACAATCCATCTTAGCTTCTACATCTTTCTTTAAACCATCCATCTTAGCTTCTACATCTTTCATCTTAGATTCTGTTACTTTTTGTGCAAGTGACACTTGTTGCACTGGTCTCGTAATTTTGATATATCATGTTGCATTTCTTCCTCTCTTCTGAGTCATGCTAGAGCTTCAGGTTGCTTACTAGGTTTGTATTTCTTCCTGAGGCATCAATTACCGATAATAATGCTTTACTATTCCCTTTGAATTCCTTCAAACTAATTTTTCAAACAAGTTTAAGTAAAAATTAAAAAAAAAAAAAAAAAACACCTTTTTTCACCTTGTAGGAGCTTCATATTGAATCTGATGTATCTCTGTAATTTCGGATCATCTAGTTCTAAAATTGCGACCTATAGTAGCCCTCTGCGTCCTCTTTCCAATGCCACCAGTCTGATCCAAATTGGATTCTCCAAGAAAGAGTTATGCACAATCTCCCAAGATGACCTGATTATAGACCTTTCCAGAAGAGCGAACTTGTATGAAGTACCACATGTCACTGTTTCAACCTATGGCACTCAAAAATATACACAAGAAACTACAGTCCGTCCTCTTTTTGTACCTTCTTACAGAATTTCAATCCGATGCTTAGAGAGAAAGTTATGATGAGTTTCCCCAGGTCACTTGTTTGGAATGTAATTTAGGAGTCTACAAGAAGACCAACTTCCTTAGATCATATCTCCGCAAATATAGTGCGAAAAGCTCTAAAATTTGGACCAAGCTTCAGTGCAATTTCGTCTCAAATGTGTTTTTTTTTCTTTTGAAACATTGCGGAAAAAAAAGTTATAGCGAAAATGCCATGATGACCTGTTTGGAGCAGTGAAACCCTAGAATCCAAAGCTCTGATAGCAAATGTTATGAAACCAACTCACAAAAAGATAGAAAAGAGAGATCAATGCCTTAGAATTCAACCTCTTCGAGGGGGTAACCTCCTTTAGATTACACAAATGAAACATTCTTGGATGATTCAAATGACAAAACCTCCTTTCTAAATATAGGAGTCTATGGAGTCAGAATATAACCCAGCCGACCTAACAATAATAATATAAAGCCACAAAAATAACAATAAAGGGATTCTATGGGGCACAATAACAAAAATATGGGGACAATAGGGGCTCAAAAATACTAATAAGGGATACAACTACAATAGTAATGGGGTAATCACTAGTATTATAGGGACCTAACACACTTTAACGTGCTTTATTTATTGGTTTCAAAGAATGAGTTGTTTCCGCTGCAATATGAACTAAGGTTTAGATGGAATGATCCTTTTGTGTCCACTTGCAATATAAACTAATCAATCACATGATCAACATCCTTCACATATATTTTAAGCAATGAAACATGGAAACATCATAGACCTTCATTGTTGGAGGTAGTGAAAGATTGTAGGCCATTGGCCCAATCCTCTCAAGGATCTTGAAAGGCTCGCAACACCGAGGTGCCAACTTGGCACATGATCCAATCCTCAAATATCTCTTCTTGGGCTTGATGCACAAGTACACATACTCCCAAACCTGAAACTCCTTAAATGCCATGTTTTGATCTACATCACTATTTTGTTTATCTTTTGTTGCCTTCAGATTCTTCTTAATAACCTACATTTCATGTTCCATCTCTTCTAACATGTTTGGTCTGATCAGTACCTTATTCACTTGATCACTTCATCCATAAAGTGCCTCAAATGGAATCATCCTCAGTGGCTCTAGATACCCATTTTTGTAAGAAAAATCAACCAATAGAAGATGCTCCTCCCACCTCCTCTGATGGTGCATAAAATAAATTCTCAATATCTCCTACATAATCCTATTGACCCTCTATGTTTGTCCATTTTTCTACAGATGATTAGTTGTACTGAAAGCCAACTTTGTATCCAAACATGCAAACAATTCCTTCCAAAATGTAGAAGTGAACTTAACATCTATGTTCGACACAATCTTCATAGGAATTCCATGCAATATCACTATCTCCTTGATGAATACCTGAGCTACCTCACCACCTCAATAAGTAGAATTAACAACTATGAAGTAAGCTACCTTAGTAAACCTTTCAAACACACGTAGTGAGCCCTGATATTGTACCAAGAGTGTTGCAACTCTCGAGCGCTCCTTAACTTAAATTATCAACCCAAGGTTCTGTTGTGTTATTCAACAACCCCCCATTTGTTAATAGTAGTAGTCAATATTACATTAATAAATGGGGACCCTTTAAAAAATCCTTCCAAAAATAAGTTTAGCATTTAGGCATTTTCCTTGTTAAATTTTGGAATAAGACAAGATATCAGTTAAACAATTTTTCAAAAAACTATTAAATGTCTGCCTTTCCTACATATCGCACAATCAACCATGATTCAAAGCCTTGCTAATCCACCAAAACTAGTGAAAAGTGATCAAATGAGGACTTCACACTAAACACTTGAAACTATTACATTTCTTATATAAACTAAGTCCTAAGGAATTTCTTATTAAAACCAAAGCCCGCATCGCGTAACGCTATTTATAGAAGGCGCACCTTAGGGAGTTACCTTAAAATGTGCGAGATGAAAAATGTGATAATAGCATTTCCCTAATCACATTGCATTTCGAACATTAAAAAGAGCAACACAAACTTACCATTCGGCGAGATTGCGAAATGCGATTGAGACCTGGAGTCGATCTTGAGATATGTTACAAATGAGTCCTTAGGTATTTTGCTTAATAAAAGGGGCTTTACACAAAATCCTCACAAATAAGCTATGCTTTAGAAATGATAGTAAGCAACCCACATTTCTCATCTTGAAGAAACTGAAGAAATGATAAGGAAAGGGTATAAACATTATACGATAATGCAATGTGTGATATTGTGTCGCAATCACAAAATTTACATTTTCGCAATTGAAAAGCTCCTCACTTCCTGAATTACGATGCAGACATTAATGAGAAATAAAGCTAAGAGATAACAAACAATTAGTGGGAATTTAGTAAAGGTTAATGCCATTTATGCGTGAAAAGCCTTTCAACATGATACGATATATTTTCACTTGCGTTCTAATAAAAATCCCTTCTTATCGCCTTTTCAAGTTATCTGTATTATTCCATCTTACATTCATTCGTATCTCTATATATCTGATAGCTATTGTTTTTCTCCATTTTCAGGAAAAATCTATAGAAGGAGTCTTTGGGAGTAATGGCAAAGAAGGGTAAGGTAGTTCCATCTTAGTAATCAGAAATGACTCCTCTATTCACATATACTATGTGCAGCAGAGAAGGGGGAACCTCTATGTGGGAAATCATGTATGATTTATTAAAAGAAGAGGAACCAAGACCTTTTGTAACAAAGGTCACAGTTGACGGTCGTGTTTCCTCATATGCCTCCATTTTTTAGAAGACATACTCACTTCTACATCACATAGCCACGTGACCAAAGATAATCCCTTACACAGATATGGTCAAGTGGATTATTGATCAGGCTAATATCAGAGACAAATAATTTAAGAATAGCAGCCAAGAGGTTATGGGATCTTTTTCGCAAGATAGCCTATGACTTATGTACAACCTACCAGAGATCGAAATGCTCTAAAACAAACAGTTCCTTGAGAAGTTTGCCAAAGAAAATGAGGACCCAACAGATTTTACCCAGACTTGGTCGAATAATGAGGGCAAGATCATAAAGGAAAAAAGCGGGTATGTATTTTACTGCATCTATTTCTCCCCCCAATATTTTTGCAGTAGCCATGCTATGTAGGATTTTTGGTAAGCTCGATAGCACTAAATCTTCCCTAGAATGGCTGCCATTAATAGATGCAGTCGTAAATGCAACCATAATGAATTGGGCCCATATTTTTTCTCATAATTTAGCAAACGTGATAATGGATTTTAGGAGGAAAAGGAGTATTTCTTCGAGGGTTTACCGTCCATTTTTTATGAGTGCCTATGTGATGGATGCAATTTGTTTTGGTTCAAAATTTACTGTCATGGGATGTAAGTGGAGTGTGAAGTATCCACTTCCCATTCATAGATATCATAAGGACATGCACCCCCAATTTTACAAAATTTGTCATGGAGTCATGCTGCCTATCCATAAACAAGTTTGCAACCGAAATGCCCTTATGTTTTCTGAGGAAGTCAAGGTAGATATCCTCCCAGTGGCTAGATGGTTTGGCAAGGAAACATTCACATATATCAGAGTATTTGGGAGCATTGCCTCACTACATGTCCTCCAATACTATGTCCCAGATAAATTGTTGGCTAGAGAGATAGTCTACCAAACAACGAGGGAGGGTGGGATGAGAAAAGGATTAAAGGAAGCAAAAAAGGCCATTTGGCCTACATTTCCATTGCAATGTGGAGAATTTGCACTACATGATCTTGGGCATGCATTCAAAGAAGTGGAGATCATGAAATATCTAGAATTACCTAAATTTCTTGGAAGGTAGTATGACCCAAATGGAACTTCGAAAGACTTCACTACCATGGTGAAAGTGAAGGTATTCAGTCATGAAGAAGATGCATTTGATGACGTCTTCCTATAGAAAGAAACATTCAGAGATGTGAAGCACATGGCATCATTACTTTTTGACCCACAACATCTTGAAGCCTTTCGTGAGTGCATAGAAAGGAGATTATTAAAGGTCCCATTGGACCAATTATAGACTGAGCCAATAAGGGAGCCAATTCCCAGCGTAAGCCTAGAAGAGATCTCCAGAGTAAATTCTAAAGATGATTCCAAAGCAATGTCCCATGAGAAGTCTACTAGGGAGCTAGAGACATCAGAGAAAAAGTCACAAAATGGGGGAAGTAAAGGTAAGGAGTCAGAAAAGGATATAGTAAAATCTACAGAAAAAGTAGCTGAGCAAACCTCAGCTAAAAACCAAGCTGAAATTTACTCCACCTCCACCCAGTTAACAAAACCCCCAATGATTGATTTAGAGAAAGAATGGGACAATTTTAATAAAAGGATCCATACAGAGGAACAAGAACCTGAGCCACAGAGTCCATAACATAAAGAAACTCAATAAATTATAGTAGAGAAAATTGTAAGTACTCAAGAGGTAGAGCACATTCTTTCCACTCCTACCTCTGAAATTGTTTTGAGAATTGAGGAGACTCCTCCTTTAGATGTGTTCTATAGCCTAGCCCACAAAGATGTCATCAAAAGGAAAAGAAAGAAGAGGAAGTTGGATGTTGCAGTTGCTACTACTCCCAACAATGAATCAATGGATATTTTCTGGAAATATTCACCCATAGACCCATTTAAGAACCTTACTAGACTGTCATAGTTTGCAGGAGACTATGCTACAATGACCATCGATAAAGAAACATAAGTAAAAATTTTGCTTAGAGAAAAGGAAAATAAAATTCTGTTTTTGGAACAATGGTTAGAGCAAGAAAAATCTAACCAACAAGCGGAGTTACAAATAGCCAAGCTCTAGCAAGAACTCGAGTAGATGCAAATAAAAAGTCAATCCATCTTAGCAGAAAAGGAAGTGGAGAAACAAGCAATAACAGATAAGTATAAAGATAGGATGAGTATTGATCAGTTTATAATTTAAGCACTCAACCTTAACTCCCAGATAATGCACCAAAAATAAATTCTACGCCAGAAGGTCCCATAGTTAATTCCTTATTGCAAGACTAGTGACAAACTAATGAGTCAAGTCATTGACATGAGACATGAATATGATGAAGTCTTGAAAAGAGTTTCCGAATTAATCACCTGAAAGAAGTTAGAGGATGGGAAGAAGGCCAATTTGCCTATACTGGGGGAGTCACATAAAGAAATTCTATTTGCAGACTGGGATTCTTGGCTTAGACAAGCAAAAAAGGAAACAACAGTCACAACAATAGCAATAATTCGTGTTATTAAAAACATCAAAAAAAATTACATAGCAAAAACCTGGTGGAAGAATATATACCAGGTTTTCTTCCAAATGTCAAACAACTCGAACAATAGTGGAGGCAGGCAACAGGTGAAGAAGAGGAAGCAATTAGGCAAATGACCAAGTTTTCCCCCATGTTGTAAGCAACGATTTTCGAGGCTTCAACATTTTGGCACTAGAAGGAGGGCCTAACTGTGAATGGATAGTAAATACAAATTAACAAGCCATTCTAAGAGTAAAAATCCCTCACCATCACCTCCAACTTCATGATTGCATTACAAATCTCCTAATCCTAAGAGAAAACTTGTAAGGACAACTGCAGAGCCCACTGCTAAAATCCCAAATAATCCAGATCATTCTTCTTCTACCGAAGCCCCTGAAGTGTAATTTTTTATTCATAAATTATAAGGGATTTTGATATCTCAAGAGGAATCTGAGTTATCCCAAGATAGTGTTACCTCTAATTTTACCCCATCTCAATAGCTAAGTAGAGCACATAGAGAAAAGTTTGGAATCCCACCATTCAAATTACCTCCACCAAGCCATAACAGAGCTAAGAAGACACTATTTGAATGTCACAATGAGGTTCTTTCATCAACAAAACCATCATCTTCATTCATTCAATCCATATCATCACAAGACCAATCATCAACCTCACCACTCCAGATCGTGATTCACACAGGTAGTGGAACTCCATCTTCCTCTACCTAATCACCTTCAACCACTGCTACATCTTCCTCTTCTCGGATACCAATAATGGATCAACCTCCTCAAAGGCCATGGAAAAATCTAGGAGCTATTAGGATGGCTGCACCTTTAAATATGTTTCCGGCCCATCCAAAGAAATGGTTACCAAAGTTCAATCCTGATAATGGCCTACTGGCTGAGGAACACATAAATAATTAACTTGAATGAAGTAGTAGAAGAAGATGTAGTTGTAAGATTATTTCCATATACTTTGCAAGGAGCATCATGATCATGGTACTTATCATTACCATCAGGTTCTATTAATAGTTAGGATGATTTTCAAGAGCAGTTCTTAACTAAATTCGGAGATGATAGAACCATGACTACCCTAATCAATGACCTCACCAATTTGAAAGCCAAACCTAAAGAACCAATAAAAGACTTCAAATTGCTTCAATAAATTATTGAATAAGATACCAATGGCATCAAAGCCCAGTGATGAGGTCCACAATTACTGGTATATTTCTGCTCTCCCTTCAAACACAACTATTTTCATTGATAGAGCTGCCAAACCAACTTTGGTAGAAAATATGAAAGAGGCAATAATTGTATAAAAATGCATTCTAGCTATAGATAAGAAAAACACATTAGAAGAATGAAAATCCAAGAAAGTCACTTTTAGGGATGAATCCAAGAAGAAACCACCAAAAGATCCTTTTGATCTTGAAGGTTAGTAGAAAGTCCTCAAAGCCATGTCTAATGAAATGATTGATATTAAAAAATAGGTAGTAGAGACTTCCTCTAAAAAATCTCTTAGACCATTTAAAAGGAATTCCCCTGCCAATCCTAAACCTCCAAATGTTATATCAAATGCTAAATCAGATGGAGAGGAAGATGAAGTTTTAATAAATGAAGAGAAAACAAATGATGAAGAAGCGACAGAGTTCTAAGGAATGTGGGATTTTATACTTCTCAACGAAGAAACACAAGAAGCATTATCTATTGCCACCCGAAGTAAAAACCCCTATGAATTGGCACAAACAAATCCAAAGAAGAAGGCTTCAACACCACCTCTCAGGGACAAAACAAAAGGTAAGAAATATTCACCAAAATCCACTCAAACTACTCCTTCTTAATTAAATTCTTCACCTTCAACTAAAACCTTGATAGTTTATGATGAAATAGAATATAATATTGTTAATGATATGAAAAAGACTATGGCAAACATTACCTTTCATGAGCTTAGAAATTTGAAATATTAGTAGAAGATACTCCTTAAGGAACTCAAAGTAGTACCTACTTCACCTCTTCCTGCTACTGTGATCTCACAAGATGCCCAAGAAATGGGAAGATCCCTAGCACCTCTTTAAACAAAATTGATCCAACTGACATAGCTCTAACTGGAGGAAGATATAAATCCCATAGTCCATTTCCCGTTACTTTTGAAAATTTTAATAGAAACTTACACAATTGTTTAGTTGAATCAGGAGCTTCATCTAACATTTTACCTTGAACAATTCGTGCAAAGTTGAATGTTCAACACCAAAAATTGTCTTTATACATAGTACAGTTCAATTAATCTCAAGTCGAAGTTGTTGGGGAACTTAATCAAGTAGCCATCAAACTCTCATTAAACCACAAATTATGTCAAGTCATTGACATTCTTGTAGCTAATATTCCTAAGTTCTATGGCTTAATCCTTAGTAGATACTGGTCAGAAAAGCTTCATGGCTATTTCGCAACTGACTGGTCTCACATGTGGCTTCCCTATAATGGAAAGCCAAATCAAATAAGTGTTGATAGTGAAAAACATCAAAAGTACATAGTCACAGAGATAGAAGGAGAGAATGAACCAGTCGCATATAGCAACAATATCATCGAAAAATACTTAGTAGAATCATTTCTAGGAAATTTTAATGTGTATACTTCACTTTTCTTGGAAAACTCTATTTTATCTCAAGTTGAAAATTTTTCCCAAACAGATACTTCTAAGTGTGTAAATTTTGTAGATAAACCTATAGTTAGCTCTTTCTTTTGGAAATTATTTTTTGATGGATCTAAATCCAATGATGGAGTAGGAGTAGGATGCATATTAGTTAGCCCAAAAGGGGAAAAGTCTATGTTACCAGGAAAAATGGAATTTGATGCACAAACAACACTACTAAATATTAAGCATTAGTTTAAGATTTGTATAAATCCATTGGCAGTAATATCGAACACCTCCAAGTGTTTGGATATTCAAAAATTGTGATAAAGCAGGTAATAAATACTATACACTATTTGTCTAGACACTTGAAACATTATCAGTCGTTAGTCCAAGACTTGACTTCCCACTTTACATCATTTAATATTTCGCCTATTTTGAGACTCCAAAACACAACACCAATCGCTTAGCTAATGTGGCTTCCAAGCTTATTCCACCAAGAGATTATAGTCATGATCACTTTTCTATTAAATTGATTTTTATGCCTTCTATTCCTGACAATATCACCAAATAGAGAGTCTTTAATAATGATCTAGATATCATAAGATTTTTGACATTAGAAGGCTCGTATCGTGACCAAATAGTTGACAAAGACTAGCATGACAACCAACTTAAGCAAGAAACAACCAATATTTCTATACCAAAGTCTGTGGTTAAGTTGGAAGATTTATATTACCTCAAGGATAGATTCAAATGACCCACCAATTCAAAACTTTAGACTTCAACTCTGAGGTTTGAATTGATTAACCTTGGAACTGACCATAAATCTCAAAATATTAATCTAAGCCTCAGACTTATGTCAGATGATAAATCATCCTTTATACATATGTTGAAGAAATATAAGAATGTCTTTGCATGGAACTATGAAGGTCTTAAAACGTATGACACTTCTATTATTCAACATACTATCCCCATGGCATCTGATGAGAAGCCTGTTCAACAGAAACTAAGAAAAATCCATCCTAATTTAGAAAATCATAATAATTTTGAATTGAACAAACTACTGGAAGCCAAGATTATTTTCCCTATCAGACACTCTAGGTGGGTCTCCAAATTTTTCCCAGTCAAAAAGAAGAACGATGATATTCGAATATGTACAGACTTCTATAATCTCAATAAATCTTGTCAGAAGGACAACTTTCCATTACTTCCTATGGAACAAATATTGCAATCAGTTGCAGGCTCAGAACTAATGTCTTTCCTAGATGGATTCTCAGGTTATAATCAGATCCTAGTACATCGATATGACCAAATGAAAACCACATTCAGGACAAAATGGGGCACTTATGCTTATCAGAAGATGCCATTTGGACTAATTAATGATGGTGCTACTTTCCAAAGAGCCATGGACATAGAAGGTATAGTAAACAAATCAATAGTAATCTACCTAGACGATATAACTGTGTATTCCAAAAAGCATAATAATCATCAAAGATATTTAAAACAAATATTTCAGCGTTATCAAAGCTATGGAATTTCTCTTAATCTTAAGAAATCTTTCTTCGCTTTAATATTTCTGGGAAAACTAGTATTCCTAAAGAATGCTAGCCCTCTAGGTTTGGCAACTACCCTAAAAACAAAATTTTAAAGCAATTCAATGATTTCTTCTATGTGTAATAGATAAGAGAACGATAATAGGACCAACCTGGAACTTCCACATAATCCCTTGCTTGATCTCTCTCTCCTTTGGTAGATCTTGCAACTCCTCCTCGTACTTAATATGCTTGGAGAGTACCTGCACAAGTACATCAACAAAGAACCATCAAAGCATCATGGTCTATTACAACATAAACATTACATAATCATATATATAATAAACAAATGATAGCATTCACAAATAATAACATTCACAATTGCACAATCATATGGAAGAAAACTTGAAGAGCTTTATTAATAGAAAGGAGAATTACAACCCAGTTGTTTGATCTAGCATCATCCTACCAACTTCAATTCTTCTTCACCTCATAAAATAGCAAGATCACACCAACAAGAATACAATACTCTCTCCTCAATTACAAACTATCAGCACTTCCATACAATTCACAATATTCCAGCCTCTAGATCTCTTGGATTGGAGATACATTTATAGATGTTTGCAAGGGTGTGAGTCATCCATGGGGTTTGATTAATGTCATTCCACTTGTTACAATTGGTTCCACAAGAGAAGGGATTAGAGATGATTTCCTAGATCCCTTATTCATCCTTGGGCGAATTCAGAGAGACAAGTGGCACAAAAGAAGTTTCTAGAATATTCCATGAGCAATCAATTAACAAATGTCCCGGACATTTGTCCATCCTCACCCATTGCACCCTATAGAAGGCCTAAATATTATGCATCACACCTTGGTAGTGTACCACTCAGTATGCATCACACTTTTCCAGTGGAGCAGTCAATATGGTTCAATTTAGGCGATTTCTAGATGGTTTCTTAGATGGATCTTTTGGGGAATGATGTATTCAGATGACCAAGTTCCTTTAGGGTATGAAACAAATCTTTTAGGGGTTTATTATCCCTAATAGATCAACATATAAGTTTGGGGTTGATGTGCCCAAATATGTGTATAACAGTTGCCCCCCTAAGCATGAGGTCGTAAATATTCATGTCGAGTGAAATGCTTTATCATGAGGATCCGAAGTTTCGAACTGGAAGGTGACTTGCATAAGTTACAATACAATACATCATCATAATATGATTTTCATGATCCAGCTGAGGGAGGCATTCCCATGCTCAACTTTATAAATTTCATTTTATGTACATACATCAAATAGTCATCTGCAGATACAAACTCATATTTCTACAGATATAGAGTCGCAATCCATGATTAGGATGACCATCTGTGTAGAGACTCTGTACATTTGATGTTTTTATATCCGTGAATAAATCACAGCCTAGATGGATGAAACTAGATCCGACGTCTTCAAAATCATTAAATATTCACCCAATGTACAAGTCAACCCATGTGAAGAGATGTTCTGAAGCCGAACATGGAAAGACCTTGCGTGATTACCAGCCAATGATGTGAGTTGTTAACAGACGCGAGAGGGATCACCGATAATGATAATGATCCTCAAGGTACTACAGTACAATTCACGTGGTGTAAATACATGATCCGATGTCGAACACCATGCAAAATCGTTCAGTCGAAGGCCATTGATGTCAACCTGTCGCCGGAAGTGAGAAACTTGCCATTGATATATTCAAGATTCAAAGCACTGAAAGGGTTTTTTCTAAGTCAACTTCTTGGATAATGAGCTGATGTCAACAAGAAGCAACTCGTCATAGGAGGGCCTTGATGAATCCCTCATCTATGACACGAAATGAAGCAAATGATTTCTAGAGGTGAAAATTAACTAACGACACAAGGTTCAGGAATGGTGGTCATGAAAAAATGAAGCTAGGATGTATTGCAATATATGAGACATTAATTGGATGGTGATTTCTTAACTGAATGACTTCTCTTGAACATGTGAGCAACATTGAGATGAATTGGTAGCATTAACCCCAAAAAAATGATGGTATGAAAGACCAATGATGTGATGAATGGTGAATGGAATAACCCAACCCAACTCAATAATGGAGATGAAGTGAAAGTGTCATGCTCAAGAGAAACTTGCTGCCATAAATTCTTCAAGCTTTTTCCCTTTTTCCCCAGTCATTACTGACCAGTACCTCTTTATTTTTTTCAAGATTGAGGAGGATAACATATGCTTGTTCTATAATTCGCCCTTCGGGCAAACCTATCACTATTTGATGTTTTAACAATTCTAGTGATAGTGAAACTCAGTCTCTTTTCATGTTTAGAGAGTTTGAAAAAGGGACAAAAAGAAAACTTGATAATCTATTTTTCGTAAAGTAATCCCTCAGTTCCGAAAAAGGATAAAATAATATAAGAGGGATGATGTTTCTAGTACTTTAACGAGCCGGAAAAGACAAGCGCTTGACAATCTTTTCATGTTTAACGAGTTTGAAAAGGGTTTAAAGAGGACTCTATTTTGAGGAAAAAGTGGTGTCTAGCGTAGCAACTAGTTCTGGTGATTTTGGAACATCTCAAAACATGTTGATTTATGTGAAGAGGCTGGCTAATAAGACCACTCATTACAACTTTTCTTTAAAAGGGTAAAACAACCAAGTGAAAGCGTATGATTGGCCAAAGGGATGGTGGCAATGGGATGAACAAACCAAGGCTCAAAAGGTTGATAGAATGGAAATCACAAGGGTTAAAAATTGAAAATGGGTTCATTTTCAGACAAGTTTGAACCATAGGGAACTATGCTTGGATTCAGTTTCATATTTACACAAGCTTGAAACGAAAACTTATTCTTGAGTTGCTTTGCATGCCCTTAGCTTGATGAAAGGGAGAGTCTCCTATAACCAGATGGAAGTCACTGTGATGAAGCAGGATGGTTATACAACACCTCTTTGGCTTCGTCTAGATAGACAAAGGTGAATGGTGTGATAGACTAATCACATAACCTACTGGGAAATGAAAAACAAACTCTGTTGATATTCCTTGTTTCATTTTTTAATGAGCTTGACACAAGACAAGGGATTATGCTCATTAGCCTGTTTCATTTTTTTAATGAGGTTGAAATGGTAAAAGAACTGCCTTCATAATCCTTGTTTCATTTTTAAATGAGGTTGACATAAGACAATGAACTATCCTCATATTCCTTTGTTTCATTTTTTAATGAGGTTGACACAAGACAAAGAACTATCCTTAGAGACCCTTGGTTTCATTTTTTTTACAAGGTTGACACAAGACAACAAACTATCCTGAGATTCCTTGGGTTCATTTTTTAACAAGGTTGACACAAGACAAGGAACTATCCTTGGAGACCCTTCGATCACAACTCATAAGTTGTCATGAAGGAAAGATCTGGTTCCAATGCCCCCAGTACATAATGTACAGCATCACTGAATTGATCATCAGCCAATGTAGGTATGGAACAGGTTGCCACATAATTAACCTATGGCAGAGATGATACCATTGGTACAAAACGACCATTTAGGGAATATGGTTGACTAGGAGCCATATTTGGACTAGGAAATGAAAGCTGGTCAATGGTGACAATCCTACCTTCATGCAGGAAACAAATCACTCAAAAGAGTGTTGAAACAATAGTTCCCATACCATAAACATAGTCACGCCTAAGAAGTAAATTGTAATCTAAAGGGCCAAGGACTACCATCACATTCAGATAAACAATATTCCCTCCCAAAGTAATAGCTAACTTAGGAAGGATCCCTAACGGTTGATTGGTTCCTCTATTAAAGCCCAACTAATTCTGTGTTACAAACACAAGCAGTGGCGAACCGAGCGCTTGCCAAGCAATTGAGGAAAGGATGCTCAAAGATGCACCTTCATCTATAATAGTGCCAGATACAATCATTTCAAAAACTTGTACTATGATTTGGAAAGGCATAGAAGAAGGAAGGTAGGATCCTAACAGTTGATTCCAATCAAAGGAAGTGACTAGACTACTTGGAGGGGGTATCGTAGAAACGGGAGAATTAACCCCTTGAGTTACGAGATCTGGAGGATTTTCCTCCTGTCTTGATGGAACAAGTGGATTGCACCCAAGCTCATTTGAATCTAAGGAAACAAAAAGAACTTGAGTGGTATGATTTTCACTCTCTTCAGGAAAGGTACGATTAGTTGAAGGTTAAATCGGGTCTATTGTTACCTCGACCTGTTGATTTTAGTCGGGTATAGACTCATAGGATTCACTTTCACAGAGAGTGGTTTCGACTAATGATTGATTCTAGTTCATCAACTAGTGAAGGATTTAGGGAGAGTTTCCTGTAACTAGATGGGAGTTGATGTGGTGGAGCAGGATGGTTATCCACCACTCTTTTGGCTTCATCTAAAAAGGGACAAAGGTGAAAGGGGTGATTCCTTTCACATAACCTACATGGAAGCTTAATTTTCCCTTATGTCCATGAACTTTACTATCACTAGTTGATGGCGTGTTACCAACATGATCTCTAGAGGTTGATGACACGAGATGGTGCAAACGGGAGGACCATTCTTCTAAGATTCAAGGAAAGTAAGGAAAAATTCGATGAAGATGGTCTCCCGCACAAATTATGCATGGATATTTGACTTTGTGAGGCTTAACGGACGGATTTTCCTCAGATGTTGCATTCAAAGCAATGGTTTCTTGGTTGCCCCTTTGCTGAATTGGCTTCTTCTTCTTCTTCTTCCCTTTCTTCTTCTTCTTAGCCACCTGGTTACTAGTATCGATACTTTCACCAAGCGAAGAGGGAGAAGGGGAGGGAGAAACAAACGAGGAAGAAGGCAAAGGGTCAACTTTAGGATCAGCTGGAGGTTGATTTTGTCTAGTTGGAGGTGTACTCGATTTCAGAGAAGTCTCGACATTTTGAACCAAGGAGGTTGAAAATAGCCATACTGGTAGGCCAATGGTAAATCTCAGAAGGACAATGTAGCCATATAAGGAGCACCAATATTTCTGAAAGAAGGAAAAGGATTAGGATTTCCATCAAAAGGGATTCCTTGATCGATGGACTCTGGATTTGTTGCCATATGTTACAACCTAAGATCAACTAAGGAATAGGGATGTTATTTAGAGTCAATTAATTTTAACGATACTTTAGACGCAACATTGCTTTTTCAGTTTTAAAAAGTCAAGAAAAAGCTAAAGATGAATCTAGTCTCCCTTGATTTTTAATGAGCCTGAAAGGAAAAGTGCTTAGATGGACCTTTTCGTTTAGAGAGTCGAAAAGGAATGAAAGTGACTACTTTGGAAAATCTAGAAAAAGGGATTATCAAACCAATCGCAAAACTGCAATATACACCTTGGCGATAAATTAAAGAGAAATTACCAAGGACTTATGTATGACAACCAATCTTCCCAAATGTTGTGTTCAGTGCATTGTGATCAATAAGTTGACATACTTGGTTTCCTATGGATAAAGGATTTAAGCCTATTGTGGTCTCCTAATATATACACAACGGTACGGGGAGCACAAGTCTGTGCTAGCACTTGTCGTATCAAGGAGGAGGAATCACCCAACCTTCAAAGAAAATGATAGCCACTAGTTTCAATGATGTCGGAACACGTCACTAGCCTAGACCTCTAGATATTTTGTGTTAAGTTCCAAAGCATTGTTAGGTTCATTAAAATTCATTTTAAAGTTGATCTTGTTTAGATTTTTCCTTTCAATGGTTCACCACGTGATGATAATCTGAAATTCCTAAGATGCAATCTACAATGATAAACAATCTTTGTTTATTTGAGAAATCAAAATCCTAGCTACTATGGAAAGAAGATAACAGTGCTTTTAAGCAAAGAGCAAAGAGTACACACTAGTGCATTTCCCTTAATCATCTTTTCACACACAAATCAAAAAATGCTAAATGGAAATGCATGTATTTGTTTTCGCTCTCCTTGATGTGAAACATGCCAAAAGGAAAGCTAAATGTAGAAAAGACATGAAATATTTCACTCAAAATGACATTGAATTTAAACAAATCAAATCAAATGCATCAAGAAAAGTTCAATCGATTATCAAGTGAAGGAAGAATTTATGACACTTCTCTTTTCGACAAAAAATGACAATTACGACACTTTTTGTACCAAAACGACAAATCGACTAAAACAACTTTTCAACAAAGGATTGTAAATGAGGAACACATACACAAAAACATTCACTAATCTAATGTAACTGAGGCTTATCTAAGGATGCAAGTAAACATCAGTAAAGAGGCATTGTTCATTTGCAGCAAAATAGCCAAACAAAATTGAAAACAGGTCAAAGACCCTCAATTTCTAGATGAAAAAAGAGTTCAGTCAATCATCGCACCTAGGCTTCATAGAAATTGAGATGCATTTTTCTTACTGCACTTGGGAGGTGCTATGCACACTGAGTCATAGTGGAAGACAATGTGATCGTCCAGGGAGCACAACTGAAATGGGTTTTGGCTCAAATGTGGAGCTATTTTCAATGTATTAAGCTGGGTTTTAATGAACAATGATGAGCAAAATATGATGGAATGTATTAAGAGGTTACTGAGCTACCAAAAGGGCATCTAGATGTGCTTGCAGGTAAAATGTCTAATTCATAAACTAAACTAGAGATTGATTGAAGCAACATTCATCTACTATGCAATTGCAGAGCAAGAGCAGTTTGAAGGCTACCTGGCTGACTTCAGACTCTGTCTATAGTTTATCAAATTGAACATAGAACAAACAATAACAACAAATAAACATCTGTTCATTCCCCAACGAGGTTGCCAATTTGTTTCTGGGAAAACTAGTATTCCTAAAGAATGCTAGCCCTCTAGGTTTGGCAACTACCCTAGAAACAAAATTTTAAAGCAATTCAATGATTTCTTCTATGTGTAATAGATAAGAGAACGATAATAGGACCAACCTGGAACTTCCACATAATCCCTTGCTTGATCTCTCTCTCCTTTGGTAGATCTTGCAACTCCTCCTCGTACTTAATATGCTTGGAGAGTACCTGCACAAGTACATCAACAAAGAACCATCAAAGCATCATGGTCTATTACAACATAAACATTACATAATCATATATATAATAAACAAATGATAGCATTCACAAATAATAACATTCACAATTGCACAATCATATGGAAGAAAACTTGAAGAGCTTTATTAATAGAAAGGAGAATTACAACCCAGTTGTTTGATCTAGCATCATCCTACCAACTTCAATTCTTCTTCACCTCATAAAATAGCAAGATCACACCAACAAGAATACAATACTCTCTCCTCAATTACAAACTATCAGCACTTCCATACAATTCACAATATTCCAGCCTCTAGATCTCTTGGATTGGAGATACATTTATAGATGTTTGCAAGGGTGTGAGTCATCCATTGGGTTTGATTAGTGCCATTCCACTTGTTACAATTGGTTCCACAAGAGAAGGGATTGGAGATGATTTCCTAGATCCCTTATTCATCCTTGGGAAAATTCAGAGAGGCAAGTGGCACAGGAGAAGTTTCTATAAGATTCCATGAGCAATCAACTGAAAAATGTCCCAAACATTTTTCCATCTTCACCCATCACACCCTGGCAGTGTACCACTCAGTATGCATTGCACTTTTCCAGTGGAGCAGTCAGTATGGTTCAATTTAGACAATTTCTGGATGGTTTCTCAGATGGAACTTTTGGGGAATGATGTATTCAGATGACTATATTCCTTTAGGGTATGAAACAACTCTTTTATGGGTTGATGACACCTAATACATCGAAATATAAGTTTGGGGTTGATGTGCCCAAATATGTCTATAACAATTAAGTGAAGGAAAACTCCTTGGATTCATTGTATCCAAAGTAGGGATTCACATTGACCCTAATAGAATAAGAGAAATATTTGAAATTCCTTTACCTCATAACAAAAAATCCATGCAATATTTCCTAGGTCAAATAGATTTTGTTAAAAGATTTGTCCTTGACTTCTCATGAATTGTTTTACCTCTTCAATCTATGATAAAGAAAAATTCTCTTTTTAAATGGGGACACACAAAACATGAAGCTTCTAATTTGATTAAACAAGAAATCATTAATGCTCCCTCATTGGCAACTCTAAATTTTTCAAATCATTTCATTCTATATAATTTTGCTTCTGAAAAATCATATGTAGCCATATTGACATAGTCAATGAAGAAAAAGTTGAAGCCCCAATCTCTTTCTTTAGCTCCAATTTCCAGGGGGTTGAATTGAATTAATCAGTTGTTGAAAAAGAAGCTTTTTCTATTTTCAAATTAGTAAAACACTTTAGACCTTTTCTCCTCAAAATCCACACTAAATTAATAGTGTCATTCTCAACAATGAGAAATTTGTTGATACAAACATATGTACGTGAGAAGAGAGAAAATTGGGTGACAGTTGTGCAAGAATATGACATTGAAATTAGGCTAGCGAAAATTGTAAAAGGTCAAGGTTTTTGTAGGATGTTAGCATGAGCGTCTAATTTATGAACACTACAAGGCTCAGGTGATGATGTACAAGTCTATGAAGCAAGCCTAACGACACTGATTCAAGATATGCTGATATCATATTTTACATAAGAAATGGATAATGCCCCAACGAAATTAAATTATAAGAAGAGAAGGGCCTTGAGGCTAAAAGCTAGACAATATAAAATTGTCAATGATGTGTTGTTTAGAATAAATTATGATCCTATTTTGCTTAAATGTATTGAAAAATCTGAGGTAGAGAAGGTGTTGTAGGAACTCCATGATGGACCAACTAACGAACATTTTGGAGGAGATACCACCACACATAAAATCCTGCACGCTGGCTATTACTTGCCAACATTATTCAAGGATACACACAGTTATGTAAGGGGATGTGAAGTTTGTCAAATAGATGCTGGAAGATAGAGAGAACCCGCGTTACCATTACAACCAATCAATATTGAACAACCATTTGAGCAATGGGGATTGGACATAATAGGTGAGATTATTCCTCATTCTTCTAAGCATCATAGATATACCATTATAGCAACTGATTACTTCACAAAATGGGTGGAAGCCATTCCACTCAAGGTATCCAATTATGAAAACATCATTGAATTCATTGATCAATTTATCATTAGCGGATTTGATCTGCCATCTGCCCTGATGTTTGATAATGCATCTTATTTTTGAGGAAATACTATGATAAAATTTTCTCTTAAAAGAGGTTTTAAACTTAAATACTTTGCTAACTATTATCCATAGGGAAATGGGTTAGCTGAATCTACAAAAAAAATTCGCATAAGGATTATTAAACGAAAAATTGACCAAAATCGGAAGAACTGGCATAAGTCTTTAATATTCGCTCTATGGGTAAGTTGAATAACTCAGAAGGCCTCCATTGGCACTTCTCCTTTTAATTTGGTCTATGGTAAAGAAGTTGTTGTACCTACAAATATAGTTATTCCCTCTCTAGCCCTAGTTTAGTTCATTGGAAAACATCCTTCCTCTTTTATGATAGTTAGACAACTATAAATCCTTAAGCTTGAAGAGGAAAGGGAAAAGGCTAGAACCACACATGCACATCATCAACAATTAGTCAAAGCTTCCTTTGATTCAAATTCTGTAAGTTCAAAATATTTCCAATTCAGAGACCTAGTATTGAAATGGGATAAAGCCCATGAAGAAAAACGTAAGCATATCCCAACAAATGTGGCTTGGCCCGTTTCAGATTGTGGAACAAATAGGCCCATCAACCTTTTTATTGCAGGATTTATTAGGCAAGAGAGAATCTCTACCTCTTAATGGGTAGATCTTAAAGAAATATTTTCCATAGAAGATGATCTCTTCTATTACCTATATATTATTTCCTTTATCTTTTTTTTAGAAAGAACAATACAAGTGGAATAATATTTACTTTTGGCTTTGCAAATAATAGTCTCTTTTTAGTTTTTGACTTTTCGCTTGTATAAGTAAAGATTGTTATGAAAATGACTTTCACACATAAAATATAGGGTTAAGTTCTGTAGCTCTGAAGTTACTTGTTCTCTACCAAAATTATTTGATCTTTGATGAAAACTTAACATTAGAAAGGAACCTTCCCTCTACATCAGTCAAGAAAAGTATCAATAACTAAGCGAAGTCTCTCTAGAGAAAATCATCTTTAAACTCTACAATTGTCATCCAAAAGCTCTTAAGGAGCCAATGATTCTACCCATATATTAAGTCTTCATTTTTAGAGTGTAGTTCTAAAATATACTTAAACTTAAGGGAAAAGAGGCCGCATCAAGAG
>APFE031663547.1:73392-108182 GCA_000404065.3 Pinus taeda | reverse complement strand
CTCTCTCTCTCTCTCTCTCTCTCTCTCTCTCTCTCTCTTCAACGTTATAATTTTTAATATTATTTTTATTCATAATTTGACAGTTTTATTCCAACCATTTGAATTTTCTCTACATCATTTGTCTATTTATTCTCTTGCCTAGATCAAACTTTCCACATTAGTCCTAATGATTCACCACACTAGATGGTTTGAAATGTGTAGTCTCTAAAATTATAATGTGACTTCTACTAAAATAATTTCAAGATACAAATTATAGATCACAGAAGCCTGAATTTAGAAATCACTTAAAATTAGTTGGAGCATTAGTCAAACCAAAAGGAAACACAAGAAACTCATAATGCCCATACTTGGCTCATAAAGAAATCTTGTATACATCCTATTCTTTCATGTGCACTTGATGGTATCTTGATATCAAATAATGTTTTGGGAACAATGTTTCTCCCTTCATCCGGTCAAACAAGTCATCGATCCTCAAAAGCGAATACCTATCCTTGATCGTCACCTTGTTCAAGTATGTGCAGTCAATACATAACCTTAGTTTACTATTTTTCATTGTCACAAACAACACTGGTTCACCCCAAGGCAACAAACTTGGGCTAATGTATCCCTTGTTAAGCATTTCCTTCGACTGCAACTTCAATTCCACTAGCTCTAGAGTGCTAATCCTATAAAGTTCCTTTGATATTGTTGTTTCACCTTGTACCAACTCAATAGAGAAATCTACTTCCCAATGAGGTGGCAAATCTGAGCTATCTGCAAGAAATACATCCTGAAACTACTACAAAATCATGTACCTCTTCAACACTTCTGCATATTCAACATCCTTACCTTTGTCACTGGAAATGTGCATTGTGAACAATGCACACCCTATCCGGCAACTGTGATTTTCCTGCATAGTTGTAACCATCCTCACTAATGTCGACTTCTTCTACCTTGCAAGATTATATGTTCTCCATCATCATCCAAACATTCAATAATCATTTCATAACAATCCATCTTATTCATGTGAAGGTACAATCAATCTCTTCTTAGAAGCATATTGTACAAACACAATGGAAGCACATTCATATACACTGATGTAGGCATACCATTAAACTCAAATTCACAAGATATTACCCAATGATGAACTATTTTCTTAGTATCTATATCCAACTACAAAAACCAAGTCTCTACATGCACTTCTTTTATCAAAACTGCAGATATCCACTAGGTCAGTATTATCATAGCTATAGTTAGATCTAGGGTCAATCAAAATAGAAACAACTTGATCACATAGCTTACCTTACATCTCAATAATAGATGTCTAATTATCTTCCTTCCTTTTATCAAATGTTGCATAGATATGAGCAATTCTCTGTCAAATATCCCCAACTATTTGCGCCTCCTAAGCACTATAGATCTTAGGCCTACCACCCTGATATGATAGACAATCCCTCTTGAGATGATACTTGCCACATATACAACACTACAATTGTCTCTTACCATCACCTATATTTTACTGATCTCGAGGTTGAGTTCCATGTCCCTTCTCTACTGCATTAAACTTCTTGTAAAGAGAAAAATTATCTTTCTCACCCACACCCTGATGTTTTGTTCACTTTGGTGCTAATTTACCTTTACTCTTGTCATTCTCTTTCCAACCATACTTAGACTTAGTCTTATGCTTTGATTTCTCATAATAGTGCTTCAACTTTCCAATGAATTCTTTTAGTGAATGAGGCTCATCATACACAATGTGATCCTTAAATGTTAATGGAGATCCACTCATAATTCTACGAACTATGGTTTTCTCGTCCTTGAGATATCGCACATGGATAAAAAAACTCCAGGAACTTAGTTGTGTACTCCTCATCTTTCATTGATCCCATCTTCAACTCATAGAACGCCTTCGCCTTATTGTCATAGTACCTCTCTCACAAGTATTTCTTCTTGAAGAGTCTCCTGAATTCATGCCAACTCAACTCTTATGTCCTATGTCTCTGACATGCTTCAAATCATCCCTCCAGATGTTTTTTTCCCTTTGAGACTGAAAATAGTTATCGTGCCTTCATGTTCTATGTATAGACATGTAGCTCAAATAACGTCTTCATTCCAAGCAACCATGCCTCTACATAATCTGATTTCTTCAACTATCCACTGAATGTAGGTGGCTTAGATTTCTTGAACTTATATGGAAAATATCCCCTCTCACTCCTCTTGTAAGGATGATAACGATGATGACCATGATACCTATCCAAACCAAAACTAGTGTAGAACCCATATCCACTGCCTATCCTATTAGGTGTATCGAAGAACCTTCCATCTCTGACTATTTCATCTTTGTTTGACCTGTTCCCACCATGATACATGCTACCATATACCTAATTAGTCTTACCCTCCTATCCATAATTGATTCATGGCTATCCATGTCTTTGGAAGTCTAATAATCTCTAAAGAATAACTCCATTGACCTCTGCTTATTTCTCGTGTGAATTGGAAAGTATTTCCTGTGGCAGAATGATCCTGTCATTATCTACTTTGCAACATTTGATTTCTACCTTTAGACTTCTCAACAGTGTTTGCTATGTATGAAGAGTACCCATCTATTGGCTACTCATCTGATATATAAGGCGAGTTTTGTGAACTATAATCCACCACTTTGCTAGCCATTTCTGATCTTCTTCTTCCTGCAAACATACCATGTCAAATGAAGAAAATACAAACATAATCAACATACCTCAGTGAAGTTCAGGGGATACTTTCTTGTTTATAAAATTTGTCCAAATTAGCATGATAAATGTATATACATAATCATATCAATACGTCGACATCGTTCATGATAACACCAACTGCATAGCGTGATCTCATGCACGACAACAAAAACCATGATAATGTATGCATGAAAACCATATAGACAACTAACAGGCATGCATGACATACCCATTCCACCCATTTAGTCCAAGTATTTGAACCATGCTCTGACACCAATCTATAACTACCCCTCTGACATTTACCCACTTTTCACCAACCTTCGAGGGAAAAAAAGAGAGGAAGAGCTAGTATGACATGACCTATCCTCCTAGGTCCCATTAAGGAAGTGCAACTAGCTACTGAAGATGAACTAATATCTCATAACATCCTACAGGGACTACATGACACTTAGAGGTTGAGAAACAATCCCAGGGGGCCAAACCCTAAGTTGGACCCCTCTTTTTCTACTCTGGGCCCTCAACTGCACCCATTTCAAGGCCTCGATGCAATTGGAAGCCTATAACCACATCAAAATGATTACATCAATCCAGTTGCAACCTAGTTTTTCAAGTTAGGAGCATGTGATCCCAAGATCTAAGCCTAGATTCCAGGTCAGCCTCTAGACCACTACCTAGAACTTCTTGTAAGTTCTTAGAATCAATAGTGACAAGAAAACCATGCTAGACATACAATTTTTAAGCCAAAACATGACCTAGGCTTCCTAGACCATGGCAATCATTTCGTCAAACATATTGAGAACATGTGATATATAGGTCATGAATGCATATCTGAACTTAAGGGTCTGATAATTACCTCAAAATCATCAAGAAGGTCTAATTCCCTCTTATGTTAGTAACAATAACATTTTTTAGCTCATGTATTCATTAACCATCCATCAACAAATAAAAACACATTAATATTCGTAACTAATATAAATCATATAACCAACAAATTAACATCATATACATTGTGATAGAACAACAATTAAAGGCACATAATATAGTGTACAAGTAGTCATGAAATAAAAGAGAAAAAGAGTTCTTGCTAACATATGAAAAATCCAACAAAATTAGAGACTTCCATGTACCACTTGACCATAAATTGGGTTGAACCAAATCTTTCTTTTAGCCAATCACTCCCATGCCATTTTCCAAGCATGAATGTGGGACTCACAACAAAAGCAGCCAAGGATTCTCGGCCACCTCCACCCTCATCCTCCTACGATCCCACCAAAATCGGTCAAGAGATCACATAAGCCAACCGATACATTAACAACCAGGGCTTCCTAGAGCTTAAACCACCACCACATTTAGGATTTATTGTAATCCCACCAAAACTAGTCAAGGGATTACTAGGTCCAAAACAAACTTGGATGTTTCAAAATTTATTCACTAATACCTTGAGGAATTTGTATGTATCCACCCTTAGGCTTACCTTAATCCCACTAATACCATTCAAGGAATTACTAGGACCTATGGGAATTTTCGTGGGACCACCTCACTTGATTCCAAAACCATTTGAAAATACAAAGCTCAACCAAATAAGAGAACCCCCTCACACCATGGCTATCTAGAAATGGAAAGACAAGCTTGAAACCACTGTGACACCTGAAAAAATCCATGTCAATGACAACAAGGGAACCAAGTACACACATGCATGCACCATGCATTCACAAACCAAGTAGAAAATCACACATGTAACCTATCATCTGCAAGTATTCCCACTAAATTTGCATGATCCAACTTTTCTTTGCTTGCCTTTGCCTTATTTTCGTTCATTTTATTTTGTTTTTCCAATGCTAGAGTGCTCCAAGGATGTTTTAGGTGTGCAAGAGTATGAGATAATTGAGAGAACTCCAAAACTGAACTCACAAAATCTAAACTAGCAAAAGCTGTGAAGTGATCCTCAAAAGCCTTTTTCTTATTGAGCCCTTGTTTTTCTTCATTTTCCTCTACTTTTCCTTCAATTTCCTCCTCATGCAAATTTATGACCTTTCATCTCCATTTTCTCCTATTTTCCTTTACTTTCATAAATAAAATTCCAATTAATGCCTCTTTGCCTTTGGAAATGCCTTTACCAATTTCCCCTTAGCCATAATAAACCAAGACTCACTAGTACATTTTTCCCAACATTTAGCTTGGAATACATGTCCCATGACCTTGGTATTATTTTTCCTTTATTAACATTATTACATGAACTTTTAACCAGGGTTGTTACAATTTAGCGTCCAGAAAATTTTCTAGAGTATTATACATAAATCATATTTTGAGATTTATCTCCAAATCACTTATGTCATTTTTGTCTTTTTAATAAAATTGATTAATTAAAAAAATGTCATATAAACAAGTGTCATTTGAAATGAGCTATGGTGTTTTGTTCATGTGGTATTGATCAACCATGGTATTGTAACAAAACATATTTATAGATTAAGAATCTCCATGATAAAGTTGGGGTAAATCTTGTGGTTAAGAATCTTGTTAAATGTTTTTAAAAATGTATATATGTTTAGCTTTTATATTAATTCTTTTTTTATAATCAATAATAAATTTAAAATATAGTTATAATGTAGTTAATTTTTATTAATTGTTTAATTACGTTTAAGTGTGTATTTTGGAATAAGGCTTCCAAAATTTTAATTTAATTACCAATAATTGTAGGTGGATGGTAGAAATTTACTCTAAAGGGAATATTCTACAATATTCATAGTAGCATACACAAATCAAAGGTCAAATTTATCTCCAAATTAGCTATGTATTTTTTTCCCTTTTAATTAAATTGATTAATTAAAAAAAATGTCATATAAAAAATTCCATATGAAGTGAGTTATTATTTTTTTGAGCATGTGTTATTGACAAGCCCATGGTATTGCAACATGGTCTATTTACAAATTAGTCTACATGATAAACTGGGGTGAAATCTCCATGGTTAAGAATCTTGTTCCATGTTTTCTTAAATGAAAATATGTTTAGCTTATATACTAATTATTTTTATTATTTATTAATAGTGATAATAATTTAAAATAAAGTTATAATTTAGTCATCTTTTATGATTTTTTTAATTTTAGAAATGTGAGGAGTATCATGTAGTAAGTGTTTTGAAGCTTATTAGCCTCTGTCAAGAAATTGATTTTCTTTTGACTACCAATTAGTTGAGCTTTGACCAATGCATTCTCTAATGTGTATGTTTATAAAAAAGAATATATATATTTTAACGTTATTAAAAAATAAATTTGTAATCATGTCATTGGTTCACATTTTGAAGGTCTTATTTCCACCTTCATGACATGTGCAATGGAGCTTAATGAAATAATTGTTTCTTTAGCCACATTCTATGCCACCAAGGAAGTTTGTGCAACTACATTTTACCTAAGAAACCTTCGTTAATGTAATTGTTTCTTTTTTCATTATCAATTTTTTGATTTCCTTCGGACTATGAGAAAAAAACAAGGAATGGGTTGCGCCTATGAGATAACTGATAGCCATGACTGATATCACCGTAGAGACATTCTTGTAATCATAGAATTTTTATTTCATATCTCAGAAATAACCATCTTTCAATTTTGGATTTTATTTCCTATTATCATATGCTCTCTACTTGCTAGTTTTGGATGAAGGGATTTCTCATAGAAATAACATCTCATATCTGAGAGAAGATCATAAATTTGAATAGTCATAATATCTACAAATGAATAATATGCACCGCAAGAAACACTTATTCTCTCACACCATGAGGCAATAAACAATTTTCCCTTGCAATCTCACTATGTTGAAGGCTATAGCTATTGGTGATAGCTCGTAGGATTCTCCCATCCACAATTGCATTCAACATTTCATGTTCCAAAAATAAAAAATAATTCATGATCTAGTTTTTTATGTCTAGTAAGGTTGGGAATAAGTATTTAATGAATTGGTATCCATTATTTGAAAAGATATATGATACATTTCAATTTATCCAATATCCAAGCTACTTCATTCCAGTGGTATAATATTGTAACTTGAACTCACTTGACAAATATGTACCAAATAGTTTCAACAATAATATAAGGCAACTATTGGAGCTGACTTTTTCACTAAAGAAGTTGTGGTAGATGAAAAATTTGTACCGTTGCAGGTAGAAAGATTCACTTGTTGCTACAATTCTATTTTACACGTGAAAATTTATGAGTATTTGTATTATAATATGTAAAGTTTAGAAAATTTTGAGAATATATGAAATTTTCTACAAAGTTTAGTTCAAAAACCCTACAATTTAACATAAAATATCATTAGAATGAAACATGGAGAGAATTAGAAAAAACATTAGGCGTTTTCTATATTATTTTTCTTGACCTCGACACTGTGCATAGCCGAATATTGTGAATAGTGTGCATGTGTGCAGTTTCTTCCTTAGAAACTCCGAAAATAATGTTAAAAAATATGTCTATGTGCATAGGCCTGGTAAGAGCGATATGCACACATCGAGGGAAAAAATCATTTTGAAAACCCTCCCAAAAAAACCTAAATCTATAGTAAAAAGATAAATATATGGTATGAAAATGAAGAGCTTGGAAAGACCATCTACCTAGAGAAGACAACTTGTGATTTCGTCCAACAGTTTTCTCGAAATCAACTTCGGAAGTTTTTGGTAAAAATGACTTCTGACACTCTCAAAAGGATAAAACCATAAATGGTGAAAATTTTTTACTTTTTGGGATTTTTATAAGTTTTTATGGCTAATTAAATATTTTTTTTCCTATTGACTTTTTCAAATCCAATTTTATAATGTTTTCACATTATTTTTTGAGCAGAGATAATTATTTCAAGTTTAAGTGTGTGGGTTATATGTTATTTATAGAAAAAAAATATTTTGGTATTCAGTACATTTTTATCACTTTTTTGAACTCGTTAAAACTTACAAAAAAATTGAAGCCATGGAGTTCCCTTTATGCCCTTTTCAAACTCCTTAAAAATGAAAAGATCATCGATTACTTGATTGTTTGAACTTGTAAAAGTAAATGAACAATATTCTATTTAGTATAAGGTTACCCATTTTACGGACTGAACTAGACTGTTTATGAAAAAGGTATATGTTGACTAATCATGGTCAATAGATCTCTCACCTGCATTATTTTATCCTTTTTTGGGCTTGATGGACTAAATTTATGAAAAATAACACTGTGAAGTTTACTTGTGGTTTTCTCATGTCTCGCTAAAACTAAAAAACACCAAGCTTTACTTTCTCTAGCCTCGTTAACATTTACGTTGAAAGAGATGAATGAGTTTTCTTTTAATGTGTTTTCAAATTCTTTAAATATGAAAACAACATCGAGTTACCCCTTTACCGGGCTCGTAAAATGTAAACATTACAAGGCTCATTAAGAATGACGAGATTGAACATCTCCTTCTAAGGGTTTGTTAAAAACACTTCAAAGGACTTGTCTGAAGGGTGAGCTCACAGGACAAGCATATGTTACCCTCCTCAAGCTTGTAAAAAATAAATGGGTACTTTCCAGTAATGATGGGGGGAAAGTGAGAAAGAATCTTTATTTTGTATTTGTAAAAGTAATATGTCACTCTTGAACATGACACTCTGTCACTTTCATCTCTAGCTCAGAAAATCGATTTTCAACTCAGTTAACCATACTTCACTAAAAGTCTTTAGTTGGTTTGGGTTTCATTTTTCAGTCAAATGCTTCCAATTGATTATGTCATGTCTCTGATTTATTCAATAAAATTTCAACCTCAATCAAATTACTTTGTCATTCTTAGCCTTTAGTTGTGTTGACCATCCCTGAGTCAATCCTGGATTACTCCGAACTGTTGTTCTTCAAAACTTGAAAAGGGTTTCGTGTCCTAGGCCCTCCTATGACAGATTGTTTCCTATCGAATTCGTCTCACTATATATGAATTGATCTAGAAACCTTAAGTACCTTGAGGCTTCCATGCCTTAATGGTAGGTTTCTCACCTTCGATAATATGTTCTCATTATTGACCTTCGATCGAACGATTCTATAAGTGTTTGACATCAGCACATATATTCACACTTCATAGAATGTATTAGAAGTACGTTGAGATCCATTGTCATTATTAGTGGTTTCTCTTGCACTTGTTAATGATTCACATCATTGACTGGTAATCACATGGTTTCTACCATGTTCGACTACGAGACATTCACTCGCATGGCTAGATTCATACTATGGATTAAGAAATGGAGATCAAGACCCTTGATCTAGTTTCATCCATCCAGGCTACGTGGAGTTATTAAATATTCATGATTGTAAACATACATCCATTAATGGTTGTGTCCATACTATGTCATCTATTAACATGGATCTTCATACGTATTTTTGTACTGTGCTTTGAAATATTTATATTATGAGTATGGGAATGCCTACCTCGGCAATGATATTATATATTCCATTGTAATGTTTTTTTTTATTGTTTCAGGTCTCTGACCGTAGTCTCTAACCCAAAACTTTGCATGATAAAGAACTTCAATCATCAAAATATTTATTATAACTTTGTTCTTTAGGGGGAAATATGTTACATGTCATTTTGTCACATTAGGCCAATTACCGTTGGTTTGGATCTCCCACTATCCATAAATGTGTCTCAGATCATTCCCATGTAAAGTCTAAATCTAAATCATCACAAAGGAAGTAAAATTCCTAGATCCTATGGTACAAAACCGTGAGTGTGGCTACCTTTGTAGTTCCCTAGATGATTTTTGCACATATGTAGAGAAGACCATTAATAGTTGTGTATAATTATGCACTATATTGCACTATGACCCGCGAACATGACTTAAATTATGTAAAAATAAAAATTGAAGTCTATAAGCATTGTTGGTAGCATTTATCCCAACCAACAAGCTTTAAATGGGTGCGTATTCAGTACTAATCCCTCCCATCATGGAGTAACTACCCTTCCTTTTTGGAACCTATATCCCACTAATAATGGATCTCATCCCTTGGAGAATGGATCCAAAACTTCCTATTATTGGCCTATGAAGCTACTACAGGTCCGAGGATTAGGGGAGAAATGTTGGAAGTAGGTTTATGCTATTGAGAGTAGGTTGGAAGGATTTTCTTGCAAGGGAGAGGGTTAAGATTCTATAAGGTACTTGATACATCAAGGATATATGGTTGTAATGCTTTGATCCAGTTTTATGAATATAAAAGAAATTATTATTTCTCAATTGCACCTTCATTGATTTAATTTGTAGGATTCCTTAATCACCTATCTAGATTTTGATTGCATAATTGATCAATTTATTATATATAATTGGTTAGTTAGTCCATTTATCTATTTGAATATATGTTGTCTACTTTGATCTCTTGTTTGTCTACATCTTTGCAGATCTCTTTCAAGATAGTATGGAGAAGTTTTCAAGAACGACGAGAGGACATCTAGAACATTGAGGAGCGAATGGTCGAAAGCTTTGAGGAACTTCATTAATGATTTTGTTAAATTGATAAGAGGCATCTATCATTCTATTTACTTTCATTCAATGAGAGTCTAGAGAAATATAGCAGTTCTTGTTTGCTTGTTACTAGGGTTCTTTGAGGTCTAGGGAGATCGCCCTTGTCCATAAGAGGGATAAGTCAACATAACATATTTAATTTTGAAAAAGAAATATTTATTTTTCAACATTATTAAGAAAACTAGTTTTTAAACATTTGATTGAATCATAACATGAAGGTTGTACTATATCATTTTCATAATACACTTTCATCTGGATAAGTGCCTAACATATTTATTCCATAATGTATGGATATGGTAAATAACATATTTATCATTAGTTACATCCCACCATAATTTAAGAAAGTATTTACATAAAAAAATAGATATGAATAAGATGCAAATAATTTAGCATTCAACAATATAGATTATAATGTTTTATGCAAAATTTCCCAAATTTCCCCAAAGCATAATTTCTAACTTGAATGGCAAGGCCTAAGCTATTGTAACACCCTCCTCCCACATTTACCAAAGCTAATAGGTCCATTGGGGTAAATATGTGATGGCGAGTTAGTATGATATGAATCAACCTCCTAGATCACCTTAAGGAAGTGGAATCGAAAAACCAAAACCTTATTGACCTTCCTCGGGAGCTACACAACCCATAGGAGCTAAACCACCCCTCAAAGTGTCCAAACCCTGAGTCATATTACTTTTCAGAACAAAAAAACCTAGTTGGATGCATAGGCTTGCATCCATGTGACTGTAGGCCTCCAGTCACTCCCATAATCCTCCAAGGGAGAGACTGCAATTTTTTTCAGACAGTTCTATGCCTGCTACCACGAGATTTGAGCCACCTTTTCAGGGCTAGTCTACATACCACTCCCCAAAACTTGATGAAACTTTACAAGAAAGTAAATGACACCAAGATAAAGCCTCTAGTGCAAAAATTAATCAAGGACTTGACCTAACCAAGCCTAACCATGACAAGCATTCTGTCAAACACATGATGAACATGAAATATACAGGTCTTAAATCCACCTCTGAACATAGGGGTCTCATACTTAAATGAGAATCGTCAAGAAGGTTTAATCCCCTCTCATATTAGCTATAATAAAATTTATTAGGTCATGCATTCGATAACCAATCACATAATTTCCAAACATGTCACGAATCATAAACAATATATGTCATATAACTAGATAATAACCAACATATAAACAATGGAAACTTAGTAATAATGTAACCATCATAATCAATACATATGCTCATAGATAAAAGTAGAAAATACCTCTTATTAACATATGAAAATTCCAACCAAGTTAGGGAATTCCATGTATCACTTGACCATAGACTTGGTTAAACCAAATATTTCTTTCAGCTAGTCACCCCCATGTCATATTACAAGAATGAATGTGGAATCTCATCAAATAATGAAAAAAACACCAAACCAGAGCTACCATGGGCTAAACCACCTCAACACTCAATCATTGATTCCACCAAATGGTCAAACATCACTAACCATCACCATATCTGTCTCCATTCAATTTTTCGAGGGCTCCAGAGAGTTTCTTCTAACCCAGCTTCCAAGACTAGTAACTCAACCCACAACTGTCACTGGGATTTGTTGAAGGCCCCGAAAATCAGGTCAACAACAAGGGGGATACCTGCCTGGTTCGGACCTTGGTTGGCAGCTCCTTATCCGTTTGGTATAGCAGGTCCGACTGGGGATATGGGACCAGTTTCCCAATTCAGTGTGTGTGTGAGAAAGATGGGTATTTTTGTTCTAAATGGAATACTTCTATCCTAATTCTAATCTAATGCTATGTTGTTGTATTCTAATAAATAGAAAAATATCCAAATTTATGCTAGCTCGGGGTGTGATCTTTCTTCTATGCGATCTAAAAATATTTCAAACAATAACTGGTAATAAAGATCATTCAGCTATTATAAGAAAAGAATTCAATAAAGATGAACTACTTCGTATAAGAAGTTAGACGAAACAGTTGTGAAAACTTATTGCATAAATGAGCTATTCATACACTAAACATAAACAAATAGTTATCACCATACAAAAGTGCCAAATGATAACTCAGGCATTCATGCTGTAATATATAAACAACTGAAAACTGAATATCACTTTAACGCATAAGCAGAAATGGTTAAGAGATAAAAGTACCATTTATAACTAGTCTTACTCATGAGCTTCAAGTGACAATTGATTTATCTCTCCTTGATTTAACATCCACTAAGAGTACAGAAGTGCAACATCAGTAGCAGATGTCAAATGCAAATATCAAATAAACCTTGTTCCATCCATTCACTAAAACCTCCTCTGAGGGTGCAAAAGTGCATGTTCTGAGGACAAGTTTTTGATAAATTTCTGGACCCTTCTTTAAATGCAGAAGGGTTTACATACTACTGACTAATTCTAAAAATAAATTATTACAAAAATAAAGGATGCGGTTTAAATGACTGTCCTTCTTTCAGGAAAATAAAACGAAATTAAAACTAAAATTAAACTATTTCTGTATTTGATCTCTAAAATCACATGTGTGCAGCATCTGTTTAAGGAGAGTCAGGTGGATGACTTCCACTTTTAACTAGGCTGAGAAAACAGAATCTACAAGAGTTGGCACCATTTTCTCGGTTGAATTTATGATGCACTTAACAATCATCCATTGGCTATGTGGCTTCACCAAGTATGTCCAGTAACAATCCCAGTTTAACTTGCTTAGCCTTTGGATTACTTTGGCCTTTTCTTAAGCTCTCTGTTTCCAATCTGCCTCTAGCTGGTGTGCATTCGGTAAGTATCCTAGAGTGGTCTCTGCAATCAAATTTTCCCTGTGTGAATTTTCATTTACACAATCAATAAGTCTGCTAGCTGCCATGGCTGCTCCTTCTATCGCCTGTTCTGCCCCTCTGATTTGCTCATCCCATTTGTTAAAGATCATTTTCTTGTGGTTTTCATTTATTCTTGGTGCACCTGCTCTTTTACCCTCGTCTATGTCTTACCAAGCCAAATATTCAGTCACTCATTTATCAATTAGATCATATTCACTTCGCAAGTCTACCACTTGATTAGTGGTTTTATCACTGATTTCACAATAATAATTCCACTGTGATTTCTTTTGGCCCAATGCTTCTTGCTGTTATAGTAATTGTTCGTTCAAGGAAATGGCCTCCGTAATAAATTCTGTAAGCTTAGGGTCATCCTTGTGCATCTCTCTTAAATCCTGTAACTGCTTTCCTTTCTCATCAAAACTTTTCTGATACACTATCTGAATTTGCTAGAAGTCCTGCTGCAACTTTTCAAGCTGTTTTTGTGCTTCATTATTGGCATGGGCTTGTTGCAATTTTTGTTGCAATGCTAGTATCTAGTCTTCCCTGTCCTTTAGCAACTGTTTTACCTCATATGCTTTGTCAATAGTAGTGGAGGCATATGCTCCTACGATATGAGATAGTTTGGTGAGATTTTCAGTAGGATTGCTAGTGGGATCTTTCCATAGGACGTCTAATTGTTCTGTGTTTTGAGAGAGCGTGCTTTCCAATTTCCTTTTCTTCCTCTGTTTTCTTACTACTGCTTTATGCTGTGGACTATAAAATATATCTAGAGGAGGGATTTCTTCTACTTTTAATACAAGCTCAAAGGATGGAGAAATAGGAATATGGTCCATATTTGAGACTTCGCTAACTGTCCTTGTGACTACTTCTTTTACTATTTGTACATTGCTGACATTTGTCTTCATGGTTTGTCCTTCAAGATTGATCAAGTCGTTGAATGTTTCCCATTCTTTGTCTAATTCAACTATGACTGGTGGTGCTTGGGTGACAAGAGGGGGAGGATCTTTTTGCGGGGAGGCAATAACCTGCTAATGTAGAAGTTCTTTTGACTGGGCAGTATCCTTAACTGACCCTTCACTCTTATCTAGTTCATTTCCAGATCTTTTAGAGTGTTCAGACATTTCTTTTTCAGATTTGGACTTAGATCCGTTGGTACTTGAACTTGCACGGAGACTAACACTTGGAGTTGGTTCTCTTGAGGGTTTTAAGCATAGTTTCTCTAAAGGAATACTGGCTAGCCTTCTTTCCCTATATGTTTTGAACCTTTGGAATTCTTCTGAAGATAGTTGCAATTGGGCTGTGTGCAGAATTTGTTCCAATGTGTTTTTCTGTTGGAATATATCATCAAATAAATCTTTTTCTCCTGAGAACACCTTTATCTTGACTGCAATTGTAAAATTGTGGGCAACCTCATGAGGGTCAAATGGCCTACCAGTGAATTTTCAATAGCTGTAAGCACATGATATTCTTTACTTCTGTGAAGGCGTGTCCTACATCAAATAGCGAGAAGGCCCCACAAGCTACAGGAAACTATGGCCATATAGCCTTATTTTTGTATTTTAATTCTTAAGTTAGGCCACCTTCTCCACAGGTTTAATAGGAAATCTCTCGGGCTAAGAGTTTATCAGGGATATATAAAGGTGGGACATGAAGGGGTGCAGAACTTCCAAATACCTTGACATAAGTAAAAAATTCTTCCCCGAACCATCTTGCGACAGTGAGGATGTCTACTTCTGCTTCAAGCGAGCATCTCGGAGGGTCTTTATCGTACAAAATTCTATACAAGGGCAACATAATTCCATGAAAAATTTGGTAGAAGTATGGAGTGAACTAAGAGTCCCATAACTCTTTGTGATAGACATGGATGGGTAAAAGGTCTTGTGTCGTCCACTTCCAACCCATAACAGGAAACTTAGAAACATAATATATTGTGTCCATTATATATGCGAAAAGGTAAAAAGGAGGATAGATTCTTTGAGCCGCATCTCTTTTGGACCGGTAACTAACAATGGCTGTGACCAGGTTATCAGACAAAATTTTGGCCCAATCTACAATTGTGGCATTTGTGGTAGCATCCAATAATGGTAGCCACTCAGATGAGAATTTGTTGATTTCTGGCATTCCAAATATTCTACAGAGCATGGCAACAACAAAGCAGTATGGAGAGGTAAGGGAACCAGTGTTGTACATACCGTGTTTATCTTTCTTCAGCAACTCGTCTCTCCTAGACCAGTCTTTGGTGGTTTCTGCCAGGTCTGGGTTTTCTTTTACAAATTTTTCTGTAAACTGTCTATTGTAGATTGCCGCCATTTTCTCTTCTTCGGAGCTCGAGGCTTTGCTTTTGTTTCCCATTTTAGCCTGTGTATTGTTTTGTATTGTCCTCTGCTCTCTATGCCTGCAATTCACAAGTGAGGTGAAAATGAATGACAAGGAGGAGTGATGGGAAAGTTTTAAATGTTGCAGACATACCAAATATACCACCTTACATGAAATTCTCTTTGAAGAGCACGCACCCATATTCTATTAATAACTAACAACTAACTCCTTTATTAGAATTTAAAGTGCATAAACATGAGTCGGCTTATGGAAACTACTTTTCTTGAATAATGAGCCCGAAAGATTTGTAATGGAGCGATTTTGCGATTTTCTTCGCAACATCGCAGATCGCAACGTCGCAGATCGTAACATCGCAAATCGCAACATCACAAATCATATTGTTGTGATATCGCAATGTCGCAATATCGCAGATTGCAGGAATGTTATGTATGACAAATTTTGTTAACCTATTCCTTGCGAGATGCGATCTTGAGATCAGTGCCATCACACATCAGCATATTTTTGAAGTGTTTTAAGTTATGCTAAATGGGATGCGATATTTGGTCATTATCATTATCTCGTGAATATTAGGATTGTGTTTGTGAAGTGGCATCCCACTATTTTCTTGTGATGTGATTTCCCTTGATAAGATATTTTTTACCTTATCATAAACTTAGATTCTAAGAGTTTCCAAGAGGGCTTCCTAAGCTTATGATGGTAACTTTATTTGTGAAAAAGAAATGTGAACGCTACTTTGATTTCTTTGGATTTTATAACTAAGGGTCCCCACTTATTTAGTATTAGCAATAACATTTCATAAGGAGGGGGGTTGTTGGTGGCCACAACAATTGGCGATTCACTTGGAAGAACCAGTTATCTCTGTGTTTTTGTTGAATTTTCTAAACTTCCAAAATAGAAAATTTCTCATCAAGTTAAACTTTATTATGGAAAGATAAAGTACATTATGTTCTAATCTGTCAATGACATTTTGTTTCAACTATTTTCAAATTTGATTGTTTTCTCCCTCCAGTTAGTCCTTGTATTTACATCAATCATTACTTGGTCGATAAAGATAAAACAAAGTCTTCTTTGTAAACCAGTTTTAAATATGCTCATTTGTCGTAGGTAGAGCCTCTGCTGCCAGCAAGCGTTTATAGCCTCAACAGGGTTACCTATTACCCAACAATGATCCTGTATCCTACTTAAAGAAACCTACAACTCTCAAAGAAGAATCCACATCCACACTTATTGCTTTCATTTTCTTTTTTATTCTTAAAGAACAATGTCTTGGTTTGATAGCCAATTTATGACACATTCATTCACTCGATTTATAACTTTGCTGAACAAGTTGGCTCATGATGAGACCCCTTGCCTCTTGATTGTACAATATTGAGTCATTGCTTTGTTGTGGTATGCAGTATTTGGCAAAGTCAGCAAGTTATAATATCTGTGATTATGATAAGCCAGCTCATGATGAGACCTCTCATTCTTCAAGATGAAGTGTATCTTTGGATGGTTCCTCTAAAAGTTGTGATTTCCTTAGCAGGGAGGAAGTCATTGTTTCCTTTAGATAGCTCTGGATGACAATGATAGAGTTTTTGGAAGTAGCTATTCTACAGAGAATCTTTATTTTGTTATTGATACTTTTCATTGCACTGATATAAAACAATTTCTTCACTAAAGGTTATTTTCATCAAATTTTATGGAGTTGAAACTAGTGTCATATCTAGGTTAGAGTTTTTAACTGTATCTTTCAATAATAAAGATCAATTTTCCAAAAGATTTGCTATTTATACAAGCAAAAAATAAAAATCTAAAAGAGAGTTGGTGTCTTTTTCATAAATGCCTAATGTAACCATTTAAAACTGGTTTTATTATGGGAGAATTGCTTTGAGGATGATCAAAAAACTTTCTAATGAGAGGTAATTTTTCTTGTATACTTATAAAATATGAAAAGGGCTAATTACTTCATTTATTTTTGACCTACAGACTAATTAAACTAATTCTACTCCTATTCTAACAATATACTTGAAATTGACTAGGTGTAATCATATTTCCAGTGTAACCATTTTCTCATTTCCATTCCTGCATATATATTCAGTTCAAATATTAGTACTAGAAACAAAACTCTTACTGAACTTAGAACATTAAATGTGGAATAAGAATGTACAACTATTGTTAGAATTTTATTTTGAATTTCCTTCTTATGTAATTTTCTTTCCAATTGAATACCTATTGGATCATAAAAATCTGGATGGATTTATATTAAGGATTGATAAATGTTCAATGGAAGAGATGATAACCTAGATTGAAGATATGAATTTTTAGATTCAAAGGCCTGGAAGTTATTATTAGTGCTACGTGCAAAAGTTAAACTTTTGACAATTTCTCGTGAAAGAAACGCTTCCAAACATATTTCTTTAAATGAATCAATGAAGGATGGATGGAAATATCTCAAATGAAATGAAAAATTGTTAATTAATACATCCTTCTGTTGATATTGTCTTTGATAGGATGGAAGCTTTTGATCAATCATTGACATTGATTGAGGATGAAATTGAAATAGCTTCTCATGTTCTTGAAAAAATTCAGTTTTTGAACAGGGCCATACATCAATTGAATGTCTGATAGTATGGTGTTCAGTATGCTAGCATAATGTATCAAAAGTCTGAAGATTAAAATCTAAAAACAAATTTGTTTTTGTACAAAATAGGTAAGAAGAAAAAAATAAAACAAAATCATTATCTGCACAACTAGAGTTATAACACAGTTGGGATTGTTTTATAATGATTTCTCTTTCACAAGGATTGGCTATGATTATAGAATTTGAGTGATCTCGACTCCCATCTTGTGATTTAGAAAGGGAATCATGATTATGAACAGGCATGAAAGCTTGGTCATGATATGAATTATAGACTGGAATATTTTCTTGGATAATGAAATCATGTAGATGATTTGCTGCTTTAGAATGAGGTTCGGTTGAAAATATTTATGATTCAAAATACCTCTCATTCTCAAATATTATTTGAAGTTCTTGTTGATCCTCTCGAGATAAATCAACATCTTCAATGTCAAAGTAATCATCATAAATGACTTCGCAAGATTCCCTAGGTTTCTTTTCAGTTTCATCTAGTATAATCAAACAATGAGGAATAAGGATTTCATGTTTGTTAATGGCAAAAGAATATTCTCTAATTGTTCCTTTATCTTGAAAACCACTTAATGGTGATTCATTAAGACAAGCCTCTGTATTTTCTAAAATATCATTAATATTGAGAGGAAAAAAAGTATCATCATTAAAAATATTAGGATAAAGAGAAAAATGTGATTCTGAAGTAACGCAAGAAATATCTTTTTTTGAAAACTCTTGTGCACTATGTTCATCATAGATTTCAAGTTTTAGATCATACATTGGTGTGCTCATGTTTTTTGGAAGAAGATTACTTGGCTTTTTTGAACTTGGGATTCGCTTATCATGGAAAGATTCAGAAATTTGTTCAGTTGTTGGCATCATATTTTTTACCTTCATTTATTGAGTTGTGATCATATTTTTTGCATTTGCCTCCAAGTTGCTTTCAGATTCCAAAGTGAACTTTCTTCCAAAACTTTTGCTTTTGTCTTCTTGTATTCGATCAGAAATGTCTTTTAAGCTTTGTAAAACTTTTTCATCACAATTAATTTGCTCATTCAAATTGGATTTCTCATTTATGTTGGAAGGGAATTGAACAAAGCTTGGGCTAATTTTATATGAGTCGGGAATAGGAGGCAACAAATAATTATGATCAACACAATCTAATGATTCTTCAGTTATGGGATCATTCTCAATATCAAAATTTAAACAATTCAGATGAAATCGGATATTAAAATCTCTAACAGACTCATCTTCTTTTCGTAGATATTCAATTTCATCATATACCTGATCATAATCATAGCATTCGAATTTACAAATGAAAACATGACAAATTGATCCCATCTATGAATTGAGGCAACCGAAAGGGTTCTACACCAATTTCTAGCTTCTGCTACAAATGTGAGAGTAAAATTTTTGCATAAAATGCCTTTGTCAATTCCTTGAAAATTAGAATTTGAAACACCTTGAATAAATTGAAGGGCATGATTAAAAGCAAAAGAATTTCTCTTACCATTGAATTTTACCTGAGACAATAGTCTTACCACTTTGGGTGGAGTGTTGGAAAATGCACGAACATGGATGCAACTCCAAATTGGAAGTTTAAGAGAGGACATCCTAATTCAAATGTTAAATTTGAAAGCAAATTCCAACAGACAACATGTTTCGGCCCTCTTTCTAGCGCCAAATATGTTGAAGGCCCCGAAAATCGGGTCAACAACAAGGGCGATACCCGCCCGGTCCAGACCTTGGTTGACAGCTCCTTATCCGTTTGGTATAGCGGGTCCAACTGGGGATATGGGACCAGCTTCCCAATTTAGTGTGTGTGTGATAAAGATGGGTATTTCTGTTCTAAATGGAATACTTCTATCCTAATTTTGATCTAATGCTATGCTGTTGTATTCTAATAAACAGAAAAACATCAAAATTTATGCTAACCCAGGGTGTGATCTTTCTTCTATGCGATCTAAAAAGATTTCAAACAATAACTGGTAATAAAGATCATTCAGCTATTATAAGAAAAGAATTCAATAAAGATGAACTACTTCGTATAAGAAGTTAGATGAAACAGTTTTGAAAACTTATCACATAAATGGGCTATTCATACACTAAACATAAACAAATAGTTATCACCGTACAAAAGTGTCAAATGATAACTCAGGCATTCATTTTGTAATATATAAAAAACTGAAAACTGAATATCACTTTAACGCATAAGCATAAATGGTTAAGAGATAAAAGTACCATTTATAACTAGTCCTACTCATGAGCTTCAAGCGACAATCGATTTATCTCTCCTTGATTTAACATCCACTAAGAGTACAGAAGTGCAACATCAGTAGCAGATATCAAATGCAAATATCAAATAAACCTTGTTCCATTCATTCACCAAAACCTCCTCTGAGGGTGCAAAAGTGCATGTTCTGAGGACAAGTTTTTGATAAATTTCTGGACCCTTCTCTAAATCCATGAGAAGGGTTTAAATACTACTAACTAATTCTAAAAATAAATTATTAAAAAAATAAAGGATGCGGTTTAAATGGCCGTCCTTTTTTCAGGAAAATTAAAAAAAAAAATTAAAACTAAAATTAAACTATTTCTATATTTGATCTCTGAAATCACATGTATGCAACATCTATTTAAGGAGATTCGGGTGGCTGACTTCCGCTTTTAACTGGGCTGAGAAAACAAAATCTATAAGAGTTGGTGCCATTTTCTCTGTTGAATTTTTGATGCACTTAATAGTCATCCATTGGCTATGTGGCTTCACCAAGTATGTCCAGCAACAATCCCAGTTTAACTTGCTTAGCCTTTGGATTACTTTGGCCTTTTCTTGAGCTCTCTGTTTCAATCTGCCTCTAGCTACTATGCATTCGGTAAGTATCTTGGAGTGGTCTCTACGATCAAATTTTCCCTGTGTAAATTTTCATTTACACAATCAATAATTCTGTTGGCTGTCGTGGCTACTCCTTTTGCCGCCTGTTCTGCCCCTCTATTTGCTCATCCCATTTGTTAAAGAGCATTTCCTTGTGGTTTTCGTTTATTATTTGTGCACCTACTCTTTTACCCTCATCCGTGTCTTGCCAAGCCAAATATTTAGTCACTCGTTTATCAATTAGATCATAGTCACTTCGCAAGTCTACCACTTGATTAGTGGTTTTATCACTGATTTCACAATAATAACTCCACTGTGATATCTTTCGGCCCAATGCTTCTTGCTGTTGTAGCAATTGTTCGTTCAAGGAAATGGACTCCGTAAGAAATTTTGTAAGCTTAGGGTCGTCCTTGTGCATCTCTCTTAAATCCTGTAACTGCTTTCCTTTCTCATCCAAACTTTTCTGATACCCTATCTGCATTTGCTGGGAGTCCTGCTGCAACTTTTCAAAGTTGTTTCTGTGCTTCATTATTGATGTGGGCTTGTTGTAATTGTTGTTGCAGTGCTATTATTTGGTCTTCCCTTTCCTTTAGCAACTATTGTACCTCAGATGCTTTGTCAATAGTAGGAGAGGCGTATGCTCCTGCAATCTGAGATAGTTTGGTGAAATTTTCAGTAGGATTGCTAGTGGGATCTTTCCACACGACGTCTAATTGTTCTATGTTTTGAGAGAGTGTGCTTTCCAATTTCCTTTTCTTCCTCTATTTTCTTACTACTGCTTTATGCTGTGGGCTATAAAATATATCTAGAGGAGGGATTTATTCTTCTTTTAGTACAAGCTCAGGGGTTGGAGAAATAGGAATATGCTCCATATCTGAGACTTCGCTAACTGTTCTTGTGACTACTTCTTTTACTATCTGTACATTGCTGACATTTGTCTTCATGGTTTGTCCTTCAAGATTGATCAAGTCGTTGAAGGTTTCCCATTCTTTGTCTAATTCATCTATGACTAGTGGTGCTTGGGTGACGAGAGGGGGAGGATCTTTTTTCGGGGAGGCAATAACCTGCTGATGTAGAAGTTCTTTTGACTAGGCAATATCCTTAACTGACCCTTCGCTCTTATCTAGTTCATTTCTGGATCTTTTAGAGTGTTCAAACATTTCTTTTTCAGATTTGGACTTAGATCTGTTGGTACTTGAACTTCCACTGAGGCTAACACTTGGAGTTGGTTCTCTTAAGGGTTTTAGGCATAGTTTCTCTAAAGGAATATTGGCTAGCCTTCTTTCCCTATATGATTTGAACCTTTGGAATTCTTCTGGAGATAATTGCAATTGGGTTGTGTGCATAATTTCTTCCAATGTGTTTTTTTGTTGGATTATATCATCAAATAAATCTTTTTCTCCTGAGAACACCTCTATCTTGACTGCAATTGTAAAATTGTGGGCAACCTCATGAGGGTCAAATGGCCTTCCAGTGAATTTGAATAGCTATAAGCGCGTGATATTCTTTACTTTTGTGAAGGTATGGCCTACATCAAATAGCGAGAAGGCCCCACAGGCTACAAGAAACTGTGGCCATATAGCCTTCTTTTTGTATTTTAATTCTTTAGTTAGACCACCTTCTCCACAGGTTTGATAGGCAATCTCTCAGGCTAAGAGTTTATCAGGGATATATAAAGGTAGGACATGAGGGGGTGAAAAACTTCCAAATACCCTGACATAAGTAAACAATTCTTCTCCGAACCATCTTGCGATAGTGAGGATGTCTACTTCTGCTTCAGGCGAGCATCTTGGAGGGTCTTTATCATACAAAATTCTATACAAGGGAAACATAATTCCATTACAAATTTGGTAGAAGTATGGAGTGAATTGAAAGTCCCATAACTCTTTGTGATAGACATGGATGGGTAAAGGGTCTTGTGTCGTCCACTTCCAACCCATAACAGGAAACTTAGAAACATAACATATTGCATCCATTATATATGCAGAAAGGTAAAAAGGAGGATAGATTCTCTGAGCCGCAACTTTTTTGGACCGCTAACCGACAATGGCTGTGACTAGGTTATCAGACAAAATTTTGGCCCAATCTACAATGGTGGAATTTGTGGTAGCATCCAATAATGGTAGCCACTCGGATGAGAATTTGTTGATATCTGGCATTCCAAATATTCTACAGAGTATGGAAGCAGCAAAGCAGTATGGAGAGGTAAGGGAACCAGTGCTGTATATACCGTGTTTATCTTTCTTCAACGGCTCGTCTCTCCTAGACCAATCTTTGGTGGTTTCTGCAAGGTTCAAGTTTTCTTTACAAATTTCTCTGTAAACTGTATATTGTAGATTTCTTGTGGCTCTGGTAGATGATACATGAGCTTCAAATCCTATGCAACGAATGAACCAATGAGTCCTTAACCATGAACTTTGAACTGTCTATTTTTTATTTCTGCGGTATCCAATATCCATTTCACCATGTCTGTGTATGGGAGGATTCTTGGCCTCGCTCCTATCCGATGTAAAAATGAGCAAGCTAGCTCTGTGAGGGATGCTTCAGAAGAACTTTGTGAGCCTGCAAAACCTGTAACCTCCATTACGATGGGATTCTCCTCTTCGAGCATATTATACATGCCTTCCCACGTAGCTATTCCCGCGTCTCTATTGCAAGCCGTGTCTGTATACAAAGGCGCCATTTTCTCTTCTTCGGAGCTCGGTGCTTTGCTTTTCTTTCCCATTTTAGCCTGTGTATTGTTTTGTATTGTCCTCTGCTCTCCGTGCCTGCAATTCACAAGTGAGGTGAAAATGAATGACAAGGAGGAGTGATGGAAAAGTTTTAAATGCTACAGACATACCAAATATACCAACTTACATGAAATGCTCTTTGAAGAGCACGCACCCATATTCTATTAATAACTGATAGCTAACTCCTTTATTAGCATTTAAAGCGCATAAACATGAGTCAGCTTATGGAAACTACTTTTCTTGTATAATGAGCCCGAAAAATTTGTAATGGAGTGATTTTTCGATTTGCTTCGCAACATCGCAGATCGCAACATCCCAAATCGCAACATCAAAAATCACAACATCGCAAACCGTAATGTCGTGATATCGCAATGTTGCAATATCGCAGATCACAGGAATGTTATGTATGACAAATTTTGTTAACCTGTTCCTCGCGAGATGCGATCTCACGATCGGTGCCATCGAACATCGGCAGATTTTTGAAGTGTTTTAAGTAAGTTATGCTAAATGCGATGCGATATTTGGTCATTATCATTATCTCGCTAGTATTAGGATTGTGTTTGTGAGGTGGCATCCTGCTATTTTCTTGTGATCTGATTTCCCTTGATAAGACATTTTTTACCTTATCATAAACTTAGATTCTAAGAGTTTCCAAGGGGGCTTCCTAAGCTTATGATGGTAACTTTATTTGCGAAAAAGAAATGTAAATGCTACTTTGATTTCTTTGGATTTTACAACTAAGGGTCCCCACTTATTTAGTATTAGAAATAAAATTTCATAAGGAGGGGGGTTTTTGGTGGCCACAACAGGATCCAAATAATTTGTTCAACCAAGACTTCGAGGACAAGTAACCCAACCCATGAAGGGCCCCAAATTGTTTTTCCAATCAATACTTCTAGGACTAGTAACTCAACCCACCAAGGGCTCCAAAGTGTTCTTCCAACCAGAGCTTCCATGACAAGTAATTCAACCCAATCTGTTATAGGGCTTAAAGAGCGGTTATCCAAGAAAGGCTTCAATCAAATAACAATTCAACCCACAACCTTAAGGAAAATCACCACCAACCAGAAAACAAATATAAACCTAGAACATGATGGCTATCTAGGAAATGGAAAGGTTACGCAAAACCACTTCCAATCCAGGAAATCCTCCATGCCAATGAAAAATCATAACCATGAAACCACATACATGTGTCATGCATACAAAAACTACCAAGAAAACCATACATGAAACTCGATACCTGCAAAGAAATCCAGTTGTAGTCATTGATCCACTGATTCCCTTATGCTCTCCTCCTTTTCCTTGCCTTCTTTATCCAAATCCAAAGTATGCCACCATGCTCCAAGAATGCTCCAAGAAACTCTAAATGTGTAGGAGCATTAGAGAGAGAGAATAGAGAGAAATCCAAGCTAGAACTGAAAAAGTATATGAACTGATCCGTAAAAGCCTTTTATCATTGAGGCCTCTAATTTCTTCATTTTCCTTCATTTCTCTTTCAATTTCCCTCTCATGCAAACATGTGACCTTTCACCTTTCATTTCTCTTATTTTATTTTATTTTCATAAATAAATGTCAATTAATTTCTGTTGCTTTTTCAAATGTCTTTTCCAATTTCCTTTATCCATAACAAACCAAATGAACACCCACTAGGATGTTTTTCCCAACATTCATCTTGGAATATGTTTCTTCTAGCCTTGTTCTTATTTATTTATTTACATGGAAAATCAATGAGGGTTATTAGAAGTGCATTGCAACACTTGTTACAAATTGATGTATATTAGCATTTATTAATAAGTTAATTTATATGGTTGCACGAGTTTTAATAACTTTCTATGTCCACATGCCAATTTTTGAATCAATCTCTATAATTTTAATTTAATTATCAACAATTATTAACTCAATTGCATATTTTTTTTCTCCTAATTAAATTGATTAATTAAAAGAAAAATGAGTTATGGTCTTTTTGGCATGCGGTATTGATAAGCCATGGTATTGGCCTATCATATTATAACAAAGCTTATCTACGAATTAAAAATTCCCACAGTAAAATGGAAGTGAATGTCATGGCTAAGAATCTTGTTATATATATAAATATATATATATATATATATATATATATATATATATTATATATATATATATATATATATATATATATATATATATATTATATAAATATATATATATATATATATGATTTTATACTAAACTAAGAATTTTTTATTATATATATATATATATATATATATATATAATATATATATATATATATATTATATATATATATAATATATATATATGATTTTATAACTAATTAACAATAAATTTCTAATTTAATTAATTTTTATGATTTGTGTTGATATGTACTCTCCAACCCAGTATGGAAGAGAGGTTGTAAGAATATGTTATGTTATGTAACATTTTGACTAGGTCAAATTACACAATAATAAAAATAAAAATAAAATACAATTAAAAAATAAAATAAATAAATAATTAAAATATTTTTCAGTAGCTCAAAATTAAATAAAAAATATGATAATAATAATAATTATTATAGTTATCAATCATTAATAATTAAACCGCCCTAGATCCATCTGAACTCTCTATCACCTAAGGTGTGAGAGGGATCAAATCTCTTGAGGTACAAACCTCTAGAGTTAAGATGGATCTAAGTAATTTTAATTTTATCAAATTGAGATGTATCATGAAGTGTGTGTTTTGACTTTTATCATGGACTTGTTCCTATTAGTGTTATGAAATTATATTATATATTATATTATGATGGTGTCAATAACTAATTTGCAATTGATAGTTAATCATATAAAATTTCTCTTGGAAATATTTAAATCTCTATTTGCTTTAAAAGAACTAATATAAACCATAAAATAAACATTATACCCTAAGATAAACATTAAACCATAGGCATAATAATAAAACCCAGGAATATAAACCCTATGATCAATATTAGAAACTCTAGGATCAATATTAGAAAACCAAGGAATTAATAAACCCATTAGATTAATATTAAAAACATGATGGATTATAAACCCAAGGGAATAACATTAGAGCCTAGGATTAATACTAAACCCTAGGAATATAAACCCTAAGATTAATATTATAAACCTTAGGATTAATATTATAAACCTTAGGATTAACATTATAAACCCAAGATATTAATACTATAAATCCATGGAATTAATAAACCTAAGGGATTAATATTATAAACTCAATAGATTACAAACTCACGGGGATAATTTTAAACCCAAGGGATTAATATTATAAAGCTAAGGGATTGATAAACTGAAAGGATTAATATATGAAACCCAAGGGATTAAGAGTAAACCTTAATATTAATATTATAAACCCTAATACTACAAATTATAAACCCAATATTAAAATTTAATATTATAAACCAAATATTAAAAGACCCTAATATTATAAACTTTATATTAAATCCAATTTTTTAAATGTAACAATGCAACATTGAATAAGTCATAATGTAATGTAACATTGCGACAATGATTGTTAGAGTTATTTGCATATTGAGACAACAATTGTCACAATGTGATGTTCGATAACGTTTTGTACCATTCCAATGTTACAGTATTAAACCCTCAATATTATAAGCATAAGGGACTAATAAAACCAAGGTATTAATACTAAAAACCTAAGGGATTATGAACCCAAGTGAATAATATTAAACCTAAGGGATTAATATTATAAACCAAAGTGATATAGACACTCTCATAAATTTTATAAACCCTGAAATAAACATTAAACCCAAAGATTCATATCTTGAACCTTATGATTAATATTATAAACCCAATGGATTAATTTTAAGAACCCAAATGATTATAAACCCATGGGAATAACATTAAATCTTAGGATGAATATTAAGCCCTAGGAATATAAACCCTAAAATTAATAAACCCAAGGGATTAATATTGTAAACTCGAGGCTTAATATTAAACACGAGAAATATATATCCTATAATTAGTATTCTGAACCCAAGGCATTTATATTGCAAAGCCAATGGATTCTAAAGACAACGGATTTATATTCAACCTAGGATTGATATTATAAACCTTATAAATAGTATTATACCCTACGAATATGAACCCTTAGGTTAGTAAACCAAAGGGATTGATATTATAAACCCAAGGTATATAAACATTAAGATAAATATTGTAAGACATAAAAAAAACATGGTTGGCCATGGTTGATTTTAATATTGAGACAATATTTGTCACTATGTGACATTGGACCATGGTTAACCATCATTCATTTTCATATTGGTAGAATCTTTATCATAATGTAACATTAGACTATGGTTGACCATGGATGATTTTCGTATTGACAAGGTTTGGCACAATGCGATGCTTGATCATGGTCGACCGTGGTTGACCATGGATGACCATGGTTGTGAAAACGTGATGTTCGACCATGAGACAATATTTGTCATAATGTGACCATGGCTATTGACGATCATTGACCATGATTGACCATAATTGACCATGAATTATTTTCATATTGACAAAATATTTGTCACAATGCGATGTTGGACCATGGTCAATAATGATTAACCATGGTTTGCCATGGCTGATGATCATTGACAATGGTCGATTTTTGTATTGATGCAATATTTTTGACAATGTGATGTTGGACCATGGTTGACCATGATTTTCCATGATCTATTTTCATATGTACCATGATTAATCCTAAGGGATTATAAATGCTAACCATCATTGATGATGGTTGACAATGGTTGAACATCATAGATTTTGATATCGAGACAATCTTTGTCACATTGTGACATTTGACCCTTGTTGACCATGGTTCACCATGGTTATAAACCAAAGGGATTTATATTCAAACCTAGGATTAATATTATAAACCATATGAATAATATTCTACCCTAGGAATATGAACACTTAGATTAATAAATCAAAGGGATTAATATTAAACCCTAAAGGATCAATAAAATATTAATAAACTCAAGGGATTAATATTATAAACCCAAGAGATTTTAAACCTAATGGATTAATATTAAACCCTAAGTTTAATATATCAAACATAAGATTAATATTATAAGCCTTAAGATTATAAACCCTAATACACTGTTATACACATTAGAGATAAATATTTTAAGTAGGTTAGATTATCAATATTATAAACCCAAGGGATTAATATTATAAGACCACATGATTATAAAACCTAAGATTAATATTGTAAATGTAAGGGATTAAAAACCGTAGGGTTAATATTATAAACCCTACAATTATAAATCTTAAGATTCTAAACCCAAGGGATTAATAATAAACTGTGGGATTAATATTAACCCCTAGGATTAATTTTCTAAACTCTAAGATTATTATATCAAACGTAAGATTGATATTATAAACCCCAATATATTATACATATTAGGGATTAATATAATAAACCTAAGGGATTAATAAAACTAAAAAGATTAATAATATTATAAACCCAAGAGATTGACATTAAACCTTAAGATAAATATTATAAGCCTAAGGGATTATAAACCCCACGATTAATATTATAAATCCTACTATATTGTTATACATATTAGGGATTAATATTCTAAACTCATGGGATTATTAATATTATAAACCAAATGGATTATTATTATAAGACCATGAGATTATAAACCCTATGGTTAATATTATAAACTCAAGGGATTAAAAACCTTACGATTAATATTATAAACCTTACAATTATAAACCTTACACCCGAGGAATTATAAACCTAGTGGATTAATATTAAACATGATGATTATTTTATAAACCCTAATATTATTAAGATATAAGGGATTATTATAATAAACCCAAGGGATTAATAAAACCAAGGGATTGGTAATATTATAAACCCAAGAGATTTATATTAAGCGCTAAATTAATCTTGTAAGCCTAAAAGAGTATAACCCCTAGGATTAATATTATAAACTTGAGGGTATAAAACTAGGAGATTAATATAAATTCTTGATATTTTTTAATAACTCCTAATATGTTTTCTTCCATGAGGGAAGACCTTTTTTTTCTATATTTATATTTTAATAATAAATAATAATTTCTTTTTAATTAAAAATACCATGGAGATATTAATTTAACAAGTTTAAAACGTTATTAGTTTTTTAAAAAAGATATAATTAATAATTGTTATGAAACAATATATTTTTTTAAAGAATAATTTATGGTAATATTAATAATGTTATTAATTTCCTTTTTTTAATATTATTATTAGTAAATTAAATTTTAATGTTCTTGATATTATTAACAATCATTTTATTTATGTTTCTCTCAAAATATATTATTTGTTTATCAATAAAAACTATTATAAAAATATAAATTATTAGTGTGAAATTGTTATAAACCGATTTTAAATCTTATTAATAATATTATAAATCCAAGGCATTAACATTATAAACCCAAAGGATCAAATCTTTGGGTTTTCACATTAATCCCTTAGGTTTATAGTATTAATCCCTTAGTTTTATAATATTAATCAAATAAAGGATGCATTTTTCTAATATTTAATATTTTTTTTTTTGCTAAGGCAAGAGCAGGTCCTTGTATTCAATTAAAAAAAAAAGAAATAGTGTACAAAAGGTTTAACCCTTAACAACTATTAGATCTTGAGCTAAAGATCCAGCAGCTGAGAAACATTTCGGGTGGTCAATAAGTGCACCATTTAACAAGCAAAACGGACCCAATGAGCTCAACAAACCATAATAGATAATTCCATCGGGTCCATTTTTAACATAATTGTCGATCATTTTCACCTCCTGAAATCCGCCAGATGTGTGCGATTCTAGAAAAGGTCAAGTGAACAAATCAAAACTTAACCACTATTCTAGACCCACCAACAAGCACGAATAATCCTGGCTATAGATTGACCACGATTAATCCAACGGTTACAAATCATACCACATGGCCTTAACTCACCGAAGATTACCACGTGATGAGGGCGGTATTTCCTCCCCACTCTGAGCCACGTGTTACGTGGTGAGTCGAATCTCTCCCAAATGAGGAATACCACTTTCGGTGTGAGGGTCGTGCGATACACCAAAAACCACTTCAAGGGCGGTAAAGTTACCATAGGCAAAAAAGCGGGGTATTGCAGCTGCCATGAAAGATTGGATTTTGGCACCTGGGTCGAAGGAAGATGAAGATCCCTTCTGCCAACCACCAACTTGAAATTTTTGATTTGTTGTTGCTAATCATAGACCTGCATACCAAAACCTACCTTACTTATGTAATAACTCTGCATAAAAGTCAACCAGATCCCGTCTCTGTGGCTCTATTTTGGTATACCTTATAGTCCTCTTCCGCCTGACTAAAACACCACTCCCTTAATCTATTCTAAGGCATCTCTCGCCAAATCAACTTGACCCTGTTATTAGTGCAAACCACTCCCTGATTGGTCAGAATGTCCACCAAATTGTTGGTCGTCCTTCGTACATGAGTGAAACTCATAGTGCGTAAGTCTAGGAGGTGAAATTGGATCCTTTGAAAGACCTGGATCAACCTCCAATGACTTGAGACTTTTTCAGGCTCTGTGCCACAGCATATTCTTTTAACCAATTTAATGATCAACTCAAAATCGGCTTCAATAATAATATTCTGGAGATTATCCTGCTTCAGGAACTTTAAACACTATTCAAGAGCCATTAATTCAGCCATATTGTTTGAAGCTCTTCCAAGATTGCAATGGAAAATAAAAAATAATACAGCCATTACCATCTTGTAGCACTCCTCCAAAACCTGCAAGACCTGGGTTGCCTTTTGAGGGCCCATTGAGTTGAATTTCAGAAAACCCTGAGGGGGAGGATGCCAATAATTTGGACTATTTGCCGGATTCATAACCTTCCTATCCACTCCCTGTGGTATAAGCCCTTGCATGCCCAGCTGACGAAGTATCTGCATCTCATTTTCTGAAGGTGGATTTTTTGGGGAGTTTTTCACAATAGTGCCAACCGTCTCCTTGAGTTGTCTTAAGATGTGCTCTGAAATGTGTTGGGTGGTGCTGTGAACATTTTTGAAGATTCTATTGTTCCTTTCTTTCCATACATTTCAAGTTATGAAGCCTGGAGTTAAAACCCAAGCCAAACGAAGAGACTCATGCTCAGAGAAGTTTCAACTCTAGTTATTTAGGATGTTGATAATGCTTTCTTTGTCCCTGCCCGTCTGATGAAAAATTGTGGTAAAAGTGTCCCACAACCAAGAGGTAAAGATGTAGTCATTGAGAAGGTGCTCCATAGTCTCTTGTTAGGATTCATAGAGCTAGCATCTAGAAGGTCCCAGAACAACCCTCTTCTGAATATTTTCCCGAGTCAAAATTTTCTTATGATGAACCAACCACATGAAGAGTTTAATTTTCATCCAACCTTAATGCCTCCAAAGGCTCTACCAAACCCTCTCCGATACATAGGAATCTAGCTCAAGGACTATCTTCTTGGCTTCCTTAATATTGAAGGTACCTTCTTTATTGTTGTCCCATCTAAGTTGGTCATGCCCATCTGAAACAAGAATCTTCCTTTGGTCCAAAATTGTCAGAAGTGCATCTGCTTTCACTTTCAAGGGGTTGTCATCCCCAAATTCTATATTCTTCCAGGTTCTCCATTCGTCTTCTCTACTGTTTTATTCCCAAAAATATTTAACCCTCAAGCCCATTGGTATCCGTTTCTTTCTTGAGGTCCAAAAATTCCTCTCCTATCAGGGTAGGTTCTTATTGCCATTTATCCTCCCAAAACAGATCAAGGTCTCCTTCTCTGATTTCCCAAAAACTGTTTTTTTTAACTAAGCCTCTATTCTCCTAGGCCTTATTCCAAATGCAGGATCCGTTTATGATACCCGTCATTCTTACGTGATCATTATCTTGCCAAGTGTTGGCATATTTATCTTTCCATACACTAGCCCACTGAGCCTTAGGATCTTTTACCCAATGCCACCATAATTTTGCCCCTAAAACCTTGCTGAGTACATCTGGATCATCCAATCCAAAGCCCCCATGGGTTTTTGATTTGCAGGTCTTATCCCAGGCTACCAAGGCCCATTTCTTTCTCTCCTCCCCCTTACCCCAAAGAAAGTCTCTTTTAATGGTTCTAAATTGTTGTAAAACTCCCTTTGGAGATGGAAGTGTTGAAAGCATGAAAATGATCAAAATTCATTCAAGTTACTAACAGTCTCTCTCATCTCAACAAAATGAGGTAAGCAAGAAAATTTTAAATTAAATTGACCAAATTAATCTGAAATTCAATATAGATGAAGCCTCCAAAGGAAACCCTGGAGTGGTTGCTTATGGCAGAGTCATAAGAAATGAGCAGGGATACATACAAATCATCTTTCACAGTTATTTGGGGAATGCCACTAACAATATGGAGGAACTCATGGCCTTAGAGCAATGCCTAGAAATTTTGATTGAGTCAGATTTACACAATGCTATTGTAGAAGCAGACTCTGAACTGATAATTAACTAGGTAAAGAAGATATGCAATGGTACATCACCAGAAAAAGTGTCAAAACACTAGCGGTTATTGCAGTTCTATCAATGCATTCAATCCCACATGAGAGCCCTGAGAACACTCCAATTTGTTCATGTTCGTAGAACAGTTAACAAGTTAGTGGATCGTCTGGCGAATGAAGGAGTACTCTGTTCAAAAAATAATAGAAGATATGTCTAGATGATGATGCCATTAGGGAAATTGTGTGGGGATTGTCACAGGCAGGCTATCGAAGACAAGGAGCACTTTCAAAGAATGAGAAATGAACAAATAGAAGACCACTGGAAACAATAGGTAGTGGACCAATCACAGGGCAGAAGCAAGTGATAAATTGTGGGCAGGTTGGCAAGCAACGAGCCAAAGATTTCCCTGAAATTCTTCATTCTATGGATTTCGGGCAGGAAAATGCACAAAGGTTAATCTTCCAAACGGACCCGAATTATTATAAAGCAGTGGCCTATTTTATTTTCAGGTACATAAGAAAATGATTAAGAGTGGGAAAGTTAACAAGGTCTCATAACAAATCCTTCATCCCATGGATTTTAGGTGGAAAGATGCACGAGAAATAATTCTCCGAATGGACCGAAAAATGATTGTGTGGTGGCTTATAAATTCTTCGGGTCCACAAGACAAGTTAAAACATGGGCTTGTTGGTGTGATCGCTTTGGAACTCCCCCATCCTATGGATTTTGGGTGGAGAAAATGATCAACGGTTAATTCTTCATTCAGACCCGAAATAGTTTAGTGCGACGACTTATATTATCTTTGGGTTTGCAAGAAAGGTTAAAGTGCGGGTGAGGTTTAGGCCCGAAATCAAATCAGGGATGTTAGATCTTCGAGGGCAGGATTTCATGGCCATTGGGTTTGATAGTTAAACAAAAGTTAAGGGTGGTGCTTGGGTCAATTGTGGAATTGTTTTGGGCCTTTGGATCTATGGGCCCGCCTTCAAAGGGCTTCAAGTTATTTGTTGCACGAGAGTTGAGTTTTTTAAACTTCTTCTCCTTTTGGCTCGATAAGTAGGTTTGTTAGTCCACTGGTCATACAGATCGAACTATTTGGGTTTGTTTTGGATTCTTTGCACTCATTGTAGGGTGGAATGTCTTGTTTTCATTTCTTTTGTAGTCTTGTTGGAATTCGGTTCGGGGTTCTGCCATCCTAGTTGTCTGTTGAAGTTTCACAGAGCTAGTGTTTGCCTAGCTCGGCTCCGTTAAGAAGCGTACAATATGTATTTTGTTTAGATTAATGGAAGGTTCCACTCTTACTTGATAAAAAAAAATTGTAAAATATTTATAAACTTATAAAAAATATAAAAAATCTATTTATAAATTACATATAATGGATTATAAAACTCTCTTTTAAATAATATTTGTTTATATAGTATGTCAATTAAAAACTTGAAAGTTTTTATGTTTTCAATATTTGTTAAACCCTAAGATTAACATAAATAAAATGATATAAAAAATTAAACTAAAAATTTAAAAACGTAATTTAAAAATAACAAATATAAGTATATATCTCTTAAATAATATATCATCTGAATCACTCCCAAAGGTATATTAGAACCCAAAAATCTAAAAAACTTATTATCATAAAAACTTAAGCTATAAAAAATAACAAATAATAAGAAACCTAAATAATATATCATTTGAATCACTTAAAGGTATAAAACCTATTACTTATGACTTATGAACTTATTATTTAAGAGAGA
>APFE031663547.1:28255-59381 GCA_000404065.3 Pinus taeda | reverse complement strand
ACTCAATGGGGCTCAATTCTTCACTACGTTGGATCTTCGCTCAGGCTACCACCAAATCCGCATGAAGGAAGTCGACATACCCAAGACTGCTTTCAGAACTCATGAAGGCCACTATGAATTCCTGGTCATGCCATTTGGTCTTTGTAATGCCCCCTCTACTTTTCAGAGCCTTATGAACCACATTCTCAAACCATATCTCAGGAAATTTGTCCTTGTCTTCTTCGATGACATCCTCATCTATAGTTGCACTTGGGCAGCACATCTTCAGCATGTAGATCTACTCTTGCAACTGCTACGCAAGAAGAAATTATTCGTGAAGATGTCCAAGTGTTCATTTGGCATGGCAGAGGTGGAGTATTTGGGCCACATTGTGGGGCGTGAGGGTGTCAAGGTGGACCCCAAAAAGATCCAAGAAATGCAGGAATGGCCTCAACCTAAGACCTTGAAGAGCTTACGCGGATTTTTGGGTCTCATGGGCTATTATCGTAAATTTATCCGCAACTATGGTCGCATAACGAAGCCCCTCACCCAACTCCAAAAGAAAAAATCTTTCTTCTGGAATGAGGAAGCGCAACAGGCCTTTACATCTCTAAAAAATGCCATGTGTTCCACTCCAGTTTTAGCACTCCCTGACTTCACCAAATCTTTTGTCATTGAATGTGATGCTTCAGGAATAGGTATTGGGGTAGTTTTAATGCAGAAAGGGAGACCATTGGCCTTCACAAGCCAGCAACTCAATGGGAAGAATCAGGGCCAATCTACATACGAGAAGGAAATGATGGCCATCTTACATGCAGTCGACACCTAGCAACCTTACTTATTGGGGCAACGTTTCCAAATCTGCATAGATCATCACAGTCTTAAATATTTTTGGAGCAACTCAGCCTCTCCTCCCACAACAAAATAAAAGGCTAGCCAAAATGTTGGATATGAATAGAGATACATATACAAAGAAAGGGAAAGACAATAGTGTAGCAGATGCATTATCTCGCCAATTTGAGGAAGAAAGTACCCTGCTAGCTATTTCCCTCCCCATTCCAGAATGGATTGAAGAAGCTCGTAGAGAATGGTTTTCACACCCCGAGCTCTCCCAACTCATTTCTCAATTACAGGCCGATCCAAATTCCACCAAGGGCTACTCGTGGCAGGATGATATTCTTCGCTACAAGGACAGAGTCGTAATATCACCACCATCCACCTTCAAAAGTCGCATTCTGGCAGAGATGCACTCATCTCCCATTGCAGGACATTCGGGCTTTCAGAAGACGTATGCTCGCACCAGAAGATCATTTTTCTGGACAGGCATGAAAAATGACATCCTTACATTCATAACCGAATGCGAGGTCTGTCAACGCCACAAAGGGGAAACAATCAACACACCAGGCACCTTACAACCATTTCCCATTCTGGCATCCATTTGGACCGAAGTTTCTATGGATTTCATTACAGGTCTTCCAAAGTCAGGGAACAAGGCAGTCATCATGGTGGTTGTGGACCGATTGTCGAAGTATGCTCATTTCTGCGCTCTCCCCCACTAGTATACACCCACCTTGGTTGCTCAAACTTTCATGGATCAGATCTTCAAATTGCATGGCATGCCCATCTCTATTGTGTTCGACCGCGACCCGATCTTCACCAACAATTTTTGGCAGGAACTCTTCAGAATACAAGGCACTCAACTAAAACTCAGTACTTCCTACCATCCGCAAACAGATGGTCAAATTGAAGCAATCAACAAATGTCTAGAAACCTACCTTAGGTGTTTTACTTCAGAAAAACAACACCTTTGGGTACAGTGGCTACCTCTGGCAGAATGGTGGTATAACACCAACTATCATGCCACCACCAAAATGACTCCATATGAAGCAGTATATGGTCAACTCCTGCCTTCACCTACTTCATATCTCAAGGGCTGCTCAAAAGTCCAAGCAGTGGATCAACTCCTACGGCACCGCGCAACTATGCTCGCCCATCTTCGACAGAATCTTCACCAAGCTCAAAACCGCATGAAGCAACAGGTAGACCATCATCGCTCAAAGCGCCAATTTCAAGAAGGGGATCAAGTTTTTTTACGGCTCCAACCATATAAGCAAACATCACTCAAAGACAAAGGATGTCAGAAACTCTCTCCCAAATTCTACGGACCATATCAAGTACTTCAACGCATTGGAGAAGTGGCCTACAAGTTGGCTTTGCCACTTACTGCAAAAATCCATCCAGTTTTTCATGTTTCATGCCTCAAGAAAGTGATTGGGAATAATTGCAGAATTCAGACTAGTCTACCGGAATTGGACGAAGAAGGATCCATCTGGCTTCAACCGGAACAGGTCCTCGACACACGAGTTAAGCAACTGCGTGGCCGCATGATTAAGGAAGTCCTAGTAAAATGGAAAGACACCTCTCCAGAAGATGCAACTTGGGAGCCAACCACTATTCTGCAGTAGTTTCCGCAGCTTCAGCCTTGAGGACAAGGCTAGTCTTAAGGGGGTGGGCATGTTAGGGTCCCACCCTAACCCCCTTATCTATGTAATGGGACCACGTCATAGTTAAGAGTCAATAAAGCCCATATTAATAATTGTAAGTGGTTAATCCGCAATTAATAAGGAAACCACAGTTAGTTGCAAATGGGCCGTAGTATTAGATAGATGGTATTAGTAATAATCGGTATTGACCCGTGGTATTACTTGTAGGAGTCATATATAAAGGATAGTAACTCCCTGCGAGGAGCATCGTGTCTTATTTTTGTAATCGAGCTCTGCTCTATTGGAGGTTTCCCCCTCGAAGAGGCAAGTGAACATTTCTCTCTGAATAATAAAGTCATTGCCATTATGTGTTCTCGATCTCTTTTCTTCGCATATTCTGTATTTGGGTATCTTTTGCAGGTTAAGAAGCATAACAAAAAGGCAATGACAAAGAACAAGGTGGTAATGGTGGTCGGAACAGATGACATGGGAAGGCCATTGCTGGCAGTTCGCATGAGGATGTGGGCCTGCAAAGTGACATGACGGCCATGGAAAGCCACATGGAGGACACATCAGGTCCACAGTTGGAAGCCGGCAGCAGGGAGGGAGCTTAAAAGGCAGTGGGCCATGCTGAGTCAAACAATCGAGATGATTGGGCTTGTCCGATTATGGAGGAACCTGCCACGGAGGAATTCATTGTGCGCATCATGTCTGCCAGGTGGCACTTCACTTAGTTTTTGGTTTATTCTGTTATGTCTTTTGTAGCTTCAGTTTTTCTGAGGGTTGGCAGTCGAGTGAGGATGTACTGTTGGTTTCTGGGAGGGTTTGTAATGTTGTTTTTTTATCTCTTTAGAAAACTTTGGTTATATCTGGTGTCATTTTGGACCTCTTGTTCACTTTCAGACTGGCTTCTGTTTGGGTAGTCTCAGATTTTGTTAATGGTAGCATGCTGATTTAGGCTAGGTCCCTTTCCGGCCATGACACTCTGTAACTACCTTTTGTATTATATCAATAGATTACTCTTACTTAGAAAATAAAAAATAAAAAAATGTATTGTATATGCTGAAGATATGTGTAACGTTACTATATGTGTCTCCTAATATATATTGTATATGATGAGGATATGTGTAACATTACTTTAAAATAAAAATAAAAATAAAAAGTAATTAAAAAAAAATGTGTCAGCTAATATTAACAAACTCGATTTTGAAAATGATATATATACAATTTAAAAAGAGAACGATTAGCTTATTCATTGAATAACAAAGAAAATGATGTAAGGGAAGGAGATGATTCAATTGGACATATTAGGTTATTATTTCTGTAAAAATAATAATCAAGAAAATTTATATTTCATTGCGTTCACATTTTCAGTTATTTGATTTCTATTTAAAATGATTTACTTTTTACTATGTTAGATATGTAATTATAATATAATGTTAATTCACTATATCCATTTATCACAGACTACACCATAAAGGTTTAGAATACCATCTTTATCGCCTTTTTTTTCTTCTAAGATCATAGTGCATGCATGTATATCTACTGTGTCCACATACTTAGTTATCCTTACGCATTATATTAAATGCTTATATTACCCATGGTCCATACATACAAACTATAGATTTCATCATTTGCTTGATAATAACTAGGTAAATTTCATGGCATTTAGGTTTTCTGTTGTGTGATTTATGTAATATTGTAATAATAATAATGAGGTAAATTTCATATTTTCGGCTGTGTGACTTCTATAATACTATAATAATAATAATCAAGTAAATTTCAAGTTTTCAGTTGTAGGAAGGTAAACTCAATATAATGGAAGGTGCTCAATAAAATTAGTAGGAGTGAGGAGAAATATTGAGTAGAATATAATATTTAGGGTGGGGTGTGACATAACATATTAGGTAAAATTTAATAATATTACATTGTAATTAGTATTTATGCCCACCCCTAGCCATTACTTATTAGGTGGGAGTGGTTATAAATATTGAGTAATATATAATATTGTAATATTATATTTTATATAAGGAATTTAGACTTCTGTGATCCATAACATTGTTTAGAGAATTTTCGGCGAAATCACATAAATAATAATTTGTCGACGCGTTTCGAACCAACCAGTGTGGTTCATCGTTAGGACAAGTTGAAGAACCGATCCAGCTTAGCTTGTTAGACTATTTAACAAGCTAAGCTGGATCGGTTCTTCAACTTGTCCTGACGATGAACCACACTGGATGGTTCGAAACGCATCGACAAATTATATACTATATAATCAATATATTTGTAACAATTAATATAGATGTGTTCGATCTATAAATTTAATTAATAAATAGATAAGAACTAAATATTTACAATATGACAGGATTTTTAATCATGAATATTTACAATGGATATTATTAACTTCTAAGTAGGGTTTTATACAATACCATGGGCTAATACCCACAAGAGAAATATGGAGAGGGAGACGAGGGAAGAAAATTATAATGCCAAGGGCCATCTGAACTTATGATTATCATCTTATGGATCTAGGCTTTTAATTGTTACAATACCATAGGTCAATACCATGTCTTATCGATACCACATACCCAAAAATAATAACTTATTAAAAAAAAAAAAATTACAGATATTTTATTTTAATTTTTTTTTTACAACATTTTTTAATTAAATCCAAATGAAAAAATGTTATAATTACTTTTTAGGTATATCTAAACCCTCCATTCTCGCGACTAATAACAATATTTTCATAGAGATTAAATGCAAGTTTTAATAAATTAAAAAATAAGAATGCTTCTATCTATATCTATATGTGTGTGTGTGTGTGTGTGTGTGTGTGTGTGAAATTTATTAATATAAATAATATTATAATGAACTAGGATAGATTCATCTTAACCAAGGATCCAAGCGAAGTAAAGAAAAGTGATATATGGAGGTTTTAATAAATAAAAAAATGACAATACTTTTATTTATACATATGTGAAATTATATAATATAAATAATATTATAATGAACTAGGATAGATGCATCTTAACCAAGGATCCAAGCGAAGTGAGAAAGCAAACTGATAACACTGATAGAGGAAAGATAGTGCATGATTATTTTAATTTTATTATTATTGTATTTTCATTAACATGGTTGATCCAAAATATAGCTTTAATAGTTTTATGGATTTTATTAATTTAGACACTTTCTTAAATACAATACAATGGGATCATATTTAAGAAAGAGAGTTAGATGGAAGGGGGAATAGAGTGTTGGAGAGAGACATAAAGGTGAGAGACACAAGGAGAGAGAAAAAGGAAGAGAGAGAGGAGGGGAAGAGAGGGAGGGAGAGAGATGGATTTGGAGGGGGAAAGAGAGAGAGAGAGGAGACGAGGGAAGAAGGAGAAAAGGAGAGGATAAAGATAGATAAAGAAGGGGAAGAGATAAACACGGAGACATATATATGGAGCGAGGAGAGGGCGAGAGAGAGAAGGAGAGATGGAGGGAGATTTGATGGCCCAGGCCTCTCCCAGGCCACAACTACCAGGATCTTTCTTCTATCAAGCCTATAAAGCTTGATGCATGGCTTGTAATCTCATGATTTAAAACCCCCCCATTCATAACTTAATAAAAGATGTGCTAGACCGTCATTTCCTTCCACATAAAAACTAAACATGCTAAAATTCATATCCTGAAATCTTCGACATTCTCATAAATAATATCAATATATATATATAATAATATATATATATATATTATATATATATATATATATATATATATATATATATATATATATATATATATATATATATAAATATATATATATATATATATATATTGCTGCACTCTATAAAGAATGCGCCTTACGATTCTATCATGACCAGAATTCAAATGCCATTCAACACAATATTATGATCATACCCTTACTATGGACGCAGACATACATTGTTGGCTGAGCACATTTAAAGGATGCGCTTTACCTCAAAGTTTAAATACCAATGACACCATCTTGTAATTTGTGTCATTGGTATTTATTATTGCTATATAGCGAACAACGAAACGGGACTATTATTGCTATATAGCTCGTGTTGCAAGAAGATTGGAGGAGCCTTTGACCACAGTATGATTACAAGATGGTGTCATTGGTTTTAAACTTTGAGGTAAAGCGCATCCTTTAAATGTGCTCAGCCAACAATGTATGTCTGCGTCCATAGTAAGGGTATGATCATAATATTGTGTTGAATGGCATTTGAATTCTGGTCATGATAGAACCGTAAGGCGCATTCTTTAATAGAGTGCAGCAATATATATATATTGATATTATTTATGAGAATGTCGAAAATTTCATGATATGAATTTTAGTGTGGGCAGTTTTTATGTGGAAGGAAATTACGGTCTAGCGCATCTTTTATTAAGTTATGAATGGGGGGGTTTTAAATCATGAGATTACAAGCCATGCATCAAGCTTTATAGGCTTGATAGAAGAAAGATCCTGGTAGTTGTGGCCTGGGAGAGGCCTGGGCCATCAATTTGGTATCAGAGCTGGAATAGCTCTGTTTGAAGGATGAAGTTTTTTTTTTTTTAAATTGCATGTGATAAGATCAGATTTTGAGAATGATGAATGTTGCAGCACAAAGATGCCGTGAAGGTGGGAGATGAAGCGAAAGGAGGAAACGATCATACACGATCTTAAGAGGTGAGATGATTTTTCTGAATTGAAATTTGTGATTGAAGTTTATGGTTGCAGAAAAGACGATGGCATTGAACCTGGCATTCAGCTAAAGGCTGAATAAGGAGGACAATTGTAGTGTCTTGAAGAAGAAGGTGAGTTGAAGAGATAGCCTAGAGAGTGAGCAGAGGAGAGTGCTCAAAGAGGTTCCAGAGGCAGCGAACCAAGTACTTACCAAAAGACTGAGTGAGGAGAGCTTGGTGAGGTATGTCGCGGCAAGACAGGAGAGCTTGTTGCAGAGGCTAGTGCAACTCATGGCAAGTGAGAAGATGATCATGGAGGATCAAAGAAGAGGTTCAGAGGAATGCCACATCGATGATATGACCGCAGAAGTCAGAGAAAGAGAGATTGCAGTAATGAAAGTGTAATTGCAGGTACTAGAGGAATGGCTGCAAGAACAGGAAAACCAGAATAGAGGATGGATCTTTCCACTGAAGGGAAAGAAAGTGAAGTGGCAGAGGCTACAACAGAAAAGAGATCAACAGATAAACATGCAGTTAATAGAAGAGCTGAGAAAGCTCGAGCAGATGATGGATGTACAATTGAGACGTGAAGAACTCAGAGCAGCTGAGTTGGAAGAGAAGGGGGAGATCATTGATGATTTCTTGAATTATTGGGCAGATCCAGATCAACTGGATAATGTGAATTCTTGTGTTTTTATAGCTGATAGTTGTGATGTGATTACAGGTTTTGTTGAAGAAGTTCATGTGAATGAAGAAGATGATCAGCTGGAAGAGCTGGTATATGAACCGACGATTAAAGCTGTTGAGACTTGTAGTTTTCAAACTGACAAGTTGTATATGAATGCAGGGACTGTAAGTGATGGTGATGTTATGCTTCAGCAATGCTACAGGGAAATTGCATTGCTAGAATATTTGTTGGAAAATTCGGAGTATGATGTGGGAGAAAGACTGGTAGACAGTCTTGAGAATTCTTCAGAGGATTCGTTGGGCAAAGAGAATCAGCATAGTGATGCGCTGATAGTGGAGGAGAATTCAGAACAGCATACTGAAGTGCTGGCAAAGGAGGATAAGGCACTGATGCCTTCTGATTTTTATTCTAACAAGTGTTTTGTGAATGCATGTATTGTTGTAGAACATTTGACTCAATTGAGAAGTCAAATGAAGGAAGAAGAAGTTTTCTGTTCCAGAAGACAAGAGGGTATGGATGATTGGGTGGCAGTAAGAAATGAGGAAGTCAGAATAGAAATAAGCAAAGAAGTAAGAAGACAACAAGTGACAGTACAGATAGAGAAAGTAAAAACTGAGCAAGCCGTCTTAGCTCAGCAGACAGCAAGAAAACAACAGCCAGGAGATTTATTAGACCGAGAGATTGAAAGTATAAGAAGACTGATGACAAAAGAATCCCGAAAGAAACTAGCAGTAGCAAGGAAGAGAAGCAGAAGAAGCAGCAGCAAAATGAAAATAGAGACAGATTGTGAAAGTGTAGCAAGTGGAAAGTTACAACACAAGATATGGGATCCAGGCATACCCAGATCCGAACACATGATCAGGCGATCATGTTTAGTTTAACATTGGGAGTCTGATGCAGGAGTATCAAGACCATTTTTTCATTGTAAATATGTGATTAAAGGGGGTGTGACAATTCTTAATATTTTATTAAATTAATTTGTTATTTTTAATAAAATAGGAGAAAGTGAGGATTTTGTAAATATTCTTTTAAGGAATATGAGAGAAAATAGAGTTAGAATTAATGAGGGAGCCTAAGTTGGAATTAGTTTCTAAGTCTTAGGGATGAGAATCTATCTTTTAGGGATGTTGAGAAATTTAGGGATTTGTTGAGATACTAAGGGGATTGAGCATTTAATTAGTTCAGTATGTAAATAAGAATGGGTTTTTTGAGAAAAAGAGAGAATAGGAGTGAGGAGTGAGAAGTGAGCAAGGTTCTCCTTGGGAGCCTTCGGGCAGTTGTAAAAGGGCCATGGATTTGTATATCTGGCCATGAAATGAACCTTTGTAATTGCTTGGTTTATGTATATATGAGTATGTTGATTCAGTTCTGTATGAGCATAATTGTCTTAATGAATTCTTGGTCCTGTGCTTGATGGTAGAAATCGATGTGAATTTGTATGGGCGCTCCTTTACATAATGTGGAATTGTATGGGCGCATGGTTCTATTGTCCTAACTCGAAATTACTATATGTGAATTACAACGTGTTGAATTTGAAAGCAATTATATATGACCTGTGATCGGCGCTGTTGATGTATATCCCTTATGGAGGATCAACGCAATTGTTAACTGATGATACGCGGATGCTACAGGTGATTTTATTCAGGAAGTGTGCTTGTATATTCTCCAATACACACGTAAGGCAGCGGCTGTCGGTTAATTGAACTCATCATTCCGATTGAGACCATTTCGCATCAAGGATTGCGCAACAGGGGTGAACGCTAAGGAAACTGTCAATTGTTCATTATAAATTGGTAATCCGCTTGACTGTATTAAGTTAGACCGCCTTGAATTGAACTGGTTTGAACGCATGTAGATGCGCTGACAATTTTACTGTTAAAAGATTGAAGGTTCCAATTAAGGGTGCGTATATAACCAGCGGGAACGTATGGGAAAACCGTAGGTCCATGCAGTAGCGATTCCCCTTAATAGTTCGATCCGTTTGTGTTGGCAATTGTAAATTATGAATGCGCATTGAGCAGAAATCGCATGATGGTATGAAAGGGAATTCTTTGAACGTAGCAACGGTGTGGCAGAGTTATATGCACGTGGTTCTACTGGAACAGAGGCAGCGATGGGTGAGTGCATGGAGGTGTAAAGTAGATATATAGATGTGCTGTGCATTTGATTTATGATGAATCGTGGAAGTCAGAGCTTTGTTTTGCTGTACATTCATATTAAATGGTTGTGGACTGTGTTTTCTTAAATTCAATGGGGGAGGACTTCGGGGAAACTTGGAGCGGAGTTAAATTAATTCTCAATTCAATTCAGAATTGTATCAAGTCCGAAAGTCCGAATCGGCATTGTAGATCGGTGATGATTCACCTAACATTCAGTTCTGGCAATCTCCGATTCCAATTTGGATTGGATCGAAACTTTGGAGCGAAGGCAAGGGCGAGACTTTGTTTTATTCTTTGAATGCAATTATGGTTTGAATGCATCGAATGACAGATGGTGGACATCGGGTTTTTCCAACACGCAAATATTGTTAATCATTGACACGTAGGTATTCCAAGTCATTTACATCATGTTATACCCATGAGTTGGTGGCAATCTGTAGGTTACGATGGTCAGCTTTCGCATTAAAAATCGAAGGTCGAAGCCATACCAAAGCAAGGACGAGGTTCAGAGCTCAGAAACGAATATATAACCGGCAGCGACAACAAGGGAAAGGAAGGTTGAAGACTCGTCCTTATTACTCCAGCTGTATGTTTGATTTCCAAGGAAGCGTATGGCGTGAAAGGGTTATGCCAACAACGAAACAGGACTATTATTGCTATATAGCTCATGTTGCAAGAAGATTGGAGGAGCCTTCAACCACAGTATGATTACAAGATGGTGTCATTGGTATTTAAACTTTGAGGTAAAGCGCATCCTTTAAATGTGCTTAGCCAACAATATATGTCTGCGTCCATAGTAAGGGTATGATCATAATATTGTGTTGAATGGCATTTGAATTCTGGTCATGATAGAACCGTAAGGCGCATTCTTTAATAGAGTGCAGCAATATATATATATTGATATTATTTATGAGAATGTCGAAAATTTCATGATATGAATTTTAGTGTGGGCAGTTTTTATGTGGAAGGAAATGACGGTCTAGCGCATCTTTTATTAAGTTATGAATGGGGGGTTTTAAATCATGAGATTACAAGCCATGCATCAAGCTTTATAGGCTTGATAGAAGAAAGATCCTGGTAGTTGTGGCCTAGGAGAGGCCTGGGCCATCACTTCCAGACCATAAACAAGTTGAAATGGTGTGAATATGATCGCATCCTTAACCAAGGTACGATAGGCCCATAGAGTAGAAAACAACATCAAATTCCAATTGGACTTGTGCATTATAATGGTACGCTGAAGCATAGTAACCAACACTTTGTTTACTACCTCAACTTGGCCATTGGCCTGAGGATAATAAGGAATTGAACTATCATGATGCAAGCCTAACTGGGTTGTCAACTGAGTCATCATATAACCATGGAAATGGGAACCATGATTAGTGACTATAGCCTGAGGGACTTAGAACTGGGTAATTATGTGACTGAACAGGAATTGCACAACTATCTTACCGTCGTTAGACGATGTAGGCATTTCTTCAGCCCATTTTGTAAAATAATCAACAACAACGATGATATACCCATGCCTCCCAGCTGAGCGAGGGTTATAGGTCATAAAATCAATACCCCATTTAGCAAAAGGGCTGATGGTAATGATAGGATGCAAAAGGGAAGGTGGCGCACACATCTTTCGCTGGTAATTTTGACACGCGTGACAGGACCGGGAAGCTAGGAAGAAATCCTTGAAGATGGAGGGCCAAAAGTGACCAGCACGAAGAATCTTTTGGGCAGTAGCATAATCAGACATATGACCGCCACAAGCGCTAGAGTGGAAGTCATTTAAGACTTTTTCAGCTTCCTCGAAAGTCAGACAACGACAGAGAATTGAATCAACACTGAGACGGTATAAAGTGTCTCTAATAATACGATAGAGCTGAGAATAATAGTGAACGCATCACCAAGCATCCTTAGTCAAATCAGGGCAGAATGAGTACATCTGGAGGTAAACAATAATGTCACCGTACCGGGGATTGAGGGTACTGATTAAGAAAAGTGTTTCATCTGGAATGCGGTCCTCTATCTGAGAGGGAGTGGAAGCAGACGGTAATGAGAAAATAAACTTAGCGAAGACCAATGAATTCTTGGACTTGGCATTGGTAATTCCAAATCAAACTCTCGAAAGATAACAATCCATTTTGAGTATTCCCCCCCATAAATTGACGTGACAGAATGTATGTCATCGGGTTGCAATCTGAAATCACGGTCGTGTAGTGCACAACAAAATATAATGATGGAAACATTGGACAGTCTGAACAGTTACCAAGGCTAGCTTCTTGACATAATCATAGCGAGTCTCGGTGTCAAGAAGGTTGTGGCTAAGATAATATATGACGTGCTCGGAACCATCATCGTCATCTTGGACCAAAACCATACCAATGGTACTATCAACGATGGCTAGATAAAGTGAATAATCACGATGATAGCTGGGTGGATGCAACATGGGAGCAGAAACAAGAAGTGTCTTGAGCTACTCGAATGACCTTTGGGTGATGTCATCCTAAATAAATGGAGTGTCACGCTTAAGGAGACGCGTGTAACCTTTAGCAATCTCGGCATAGTTAGGGATAAAACGACGTAGGAAATTAGCCTTCCCCTACAAACTCTGCAGCTGATGCAAAGAAGCAGGAGGTGGGAGATTCAGAATAGCTTTGACCTTGAGGGGATCGAGATGAATACCCTCTTAAGAAATGACAAACCCAAGGAGTCTGCCAGATTCGAAGCAGAAGACACAATTATGCAGATTAAGACAAATACAGTAATGCCTATTGCGAAGAAAAATTTGGCGAAGGTGGCTCGGATGGTCTGCATGCTTAGTTGAATGAGCCGAAAGATAATCCAGATAAGGCTGAATAATGTGTCTGATGTCATGAAAAGCATAGGACATTGCGCACTGGAAAGTTGCACCTGCATTCTTTAAGCCAAAAGGGAGCTTTTTGTAAGAAAAAGTACCCCATGGAAAGATGAAGGAAGTTTTGTGTTGATTGATATGCGAAATATTGATCTGATTGTAACCAAAAAAGCTATCCATAAAAGACAATATCTCACTTCCAGTACAGTCGTCGATAAGCTGGTCAATAAAGGGAGTAGGATAGTTATCTTTCGGACATGCGTGATTGATGTCACAATAATCAACACAAACCCTAATAGTGCCTTGCTTTTTGGTCACAGGGACAATGTTAGATACCCAATATGTCAATGGAATAGGGTAAATAAACCCTACCTTGAGAAGTTTTTCAACCTCTCCCTTAATGGCAGTGGCCTTTCTCGGGTGCACGAGACATAAATGCTGATGAACTGGTTTTGCACCAGGATACGTAGGTATCTTATGTACCAAAATACTTAGATCAATACCAGGCATTTCTTCATATGACTAGGTGAACACATCGTGAAATTATCGGAAAAGGTCAGTGTAAAGCTGGATCTCCTCAACAGAACAAGTCACTCCAATATGAATATTTTCAACAACCCTTGGTTTAACAGAGATGTTGATGGGCATGGTTTGCATAGTATTTCCCGTATTCTCCTCAGAAAAAGCCTCATGAGTTAAGATGGGTGTCTAAAGTGGCTGAGAAGGAATAGAGGAAGAAAACTTATCCAGACAAGCAATCATGGCCCCATGGCCTGGGAGAAACGAGGAACGATGATAATTATCGAACCAAGGAAGATACTCAAAAGACATAGTCTCAAGAATTACATCATCAAAAGGAAAAGTCTCTCGTAACGGATCCGGAGAAGAAATATCTCCGAGTTAGGGGGATTGCACATACGTGTCAAGAGATCTACTCGAAGGAGTAGAGGCAGAAGATGAAACCGAAGTTGAAACAATTTCAACATAGTTGAGATCTGTAGGGCTCAATGACATAAATTCACCCCATGAATCCACCTGATCGAGGGGGGGAATCACCCAGGGATCAGGATTGATGGAGATCATATTAACAGAGGTGATATTCAGAGGTGGGAGTAAGAAAAAACCCATAAGGGAAGGATATTTAAAGAGTCCATCACCCACACTCTCATAGGGAATACTGGTATGCTCCACAAATGGAACATTGCCATCCGAGGAAGAGGAAGCAAAGAAGGACAACTGATCGACCGTAACAATTTTCCCTTGATGAGGAAAACGGAGTACATAAAATAATGACAAAGCATGAGGGCTTCACTCAATGAACCTTTTTCCAATCATGTGCGTTCACGGCATATTAAACAATGCCCTTAATTTGACTACATATTGAAAAATACCCCTAAAAATCACATTATTTAACCCCCTACCAATACGAACCCAATACACCTTCCCAATTTAAAAAACCCCTACTTCCACTCGATATTGTAGGTATCCATTTTTTCATTAACATTTTTTATACCCCTTTATATTTTTTCATTGACTTTGAACTCCATTTTTTATACCTTCCAATATAAAAACCCTTTATCCCATATATATCCCCCAATATATTATGTCATTTTTTCCTCAATATATATCGCCCAATATGAACCCACATGGTATGGTATTGCTCCCCCACTGGAGCCCTTGTGTGACGAAGCCACGACACACATAGCATATGTCCAACTTCGACCCAACAGAAGGTTGTAAATCAGATTAACGTTAACGACTTCGACTTCGACATCGAGTGTCTTCCCTTCCAAGGTGATAGGCAAGCGTGGGAGAATACCAAATGGACGAGAATATATTCCATCAAATGCTTCCAAGGTATTAGGAGATTGACTCAAAGATGGGGAACCAATGACTTTCCAACAAGCAACATACATGATGCAAGTTGAGGCATCTTCATCAATAATAGTATGATGAATATTCTTTGAGTTAATGATGACTTGAATGAGAAAAGCAATTTGATGAGGCAAACACGACACATGGTTTTCAAGATCGAATGTAATTAACTCAGAATCAGCCGGATCAATGCCACCAATGGTAGAAAGTAGAGACTTCCACTGGGGGGGACAACTCTAGAGAACTTCTAACTCGGACATAACTAAAGGAGCTTGGGCTAAGTCTTCGACAATACTATAGTGCTACGTGGCACGAGCATTGGGGTTATGGGAAGATTTCCAGAGAATTCCCTTAGTAGGAGGTATAATGACAGACTCAGTGCTGGGCCATTCAATATGAAGAGGATCAGAATTGGACGAAGGAACATTAGAAGGTACTTCATGTTCCTTGCCAGCGGACGGAGTGTAATCTTTCGACTGAGTACTCACATGAATAGGGATAGTCCCAGCCATAAAATATTGGGAGCCAAAAGTGGAAGAGGATTGAGGTTGGTCTACCACCATTTGAGTTTGTTGGGAGGGAAAAGGCTCTTTAAGTACAATAGGAGTCGCCGAAGTCCCCTTAAGCAAACGACTAACCTCAAACTGTCTAGGACAGTCTTTAGTGTGGTGATCCTCGTCATAGGTAAGACAAGGATACTTAGGTTTGTGTTTAGAACCATCATCAGTAGGAGTCTTAGGAGGTTCTTGCTTTGGTGCATCAACCTTATTTTTACCTTTCCCTTTCTTCTTACCTTACGAAGTTTTTTCTGCTGTGGTAGACTGAACAACATTCACTTCTGAGGTTTTCCCAGTATTAGATGTAGACTGAGAAGCCTTTTCAACAAGAGTAGTAGGTTTTTGCATCATAGGAGTCGTGGAAGATTTTCAGGAAGATTGACCAAGGGAACCAATAACACCATCGACAAAAGGCATCGACAAGGCTTTAGAAGTTCCAGGTCACAGAGCATCAGGTAAGACATCATAAAGTGTGCCAGATTGGGAATAGACCAAATCGAGATATTGAGCACGCGCGATAGCTTTCTCTTCAGTAACACATGCCCCCTTAGCAATATCTCGAGCTATCGGATTGACAAAGAGGTAGTAAACCAGTTAGTCATAAGCTGATCAGGGATCCAAAATTTAATCAAACGGTGTTGCCTTCTCCATTCATGAATATGATCAGAGATGTGGGTAGCCATGTCCTGTTTTAGAGAAGTAAGGAGATGTGTTCCCGTTTCATAGTGAATCGGTAACTAAAAATGGGTAAGAAATGTCATCGCAAGAGAAATGAGGTCTTGGAAAGTTCCACGAGTGAGTTCAATATACCATTTCGCAGTGGAACTAGTAAGAGTCCTCTGAAAAAGATGGAGACAGATAAAATCGTCAAGGCATGAATTAGAAGAGCACCAAAGGTGATAAGTCATAACATGCGCTTGGGGATCCTCTCCAGATTTTCTATCAAATTTAGGAAAATCATTGGGAATCTTGGTCGGAACTGGTGGCCAATATGGATTATGAAGTATAGGATCATACATTAGCTTGGACACATCGGGAAGTTCCAAGGTCACAAGAAAAGGTAATTGAGGGTTAAAAGACATCATGGGCCTTTGATAAGGGCCCATGTTAGGGTTCCAACCAGAGCTTGGTTTCCCCCATGGATTTTGGCCATAAGGATTTGTTCCATAGGTGTTATAGTTGGGAGGATTAATGCCGTAACCTGGTTGTTGACCTAGATTTTGATTGCCAACAAACCATTGGTTACCAACTAGACCAACAGGGGCAGCATATGGTTGCTGAAAATTCTGATAAGGATTAACTTGGGGTTGCTGATAGTTCTGATACGGAGCACCTTGAGGTTTTTGAGGTATTTGGAGACCGTATTGCAGCTGAGGTCCAAACTGGCCCTGTGGTCGAAGTTGCATTTGATAAATAAGTTGGGCTTGGAATCCAACCTGAGGTTGGGGATGTGGTTGAGTTTGGAGTCTAGCCTGAGTCTGGAGACTGGGTTGAGCTAGAGGTGGATTGACTTGACCAGACTGATGTCCTTGTTGGAATTGGGGTTGACTCAACTGACTAGAAGGTTGATCTTTCTGGAACTGGGGTTGACCTATCTGATTAGAAGGTTGGCCTTGCTGGGTAATAGGTTGGATTTGCTGAAATTGAGGCTATCCTACTTGACCAGAGGGTTGTCCTTGCTGGGCAACAGGTTAGCCTTGCTGGAATGGAGGCTGACCTGGTTGACCAATGGGTTGTCCTTGCTGGGAAACATGTTGGCCTTGCTAGAATTGAGGCTGAACTGGCTGACCAGAAGGTTGCCTTGAATAAACAAAGGTGGAACCTGTGGAGGCTAAAGGTTGTCCCTGAAAGGGTTGTCCTTGCAAGCCTGAAGGTTGTCTTTGAAAAGGTTGCCCTTGCAAACCCGAAGGTTATCCTTGAATAGGTTGTCCTTGTGGGTCGTGGCAAGTAGTGTGATTCCAGGAAGCTTGAAGTGGAATGTAATTCTCAACTGGGACCCCCGGAGGAAGAGACCCAGTGTAATAAATTTGAGCTCCACGGTGATCATAATAGTGCGGGGGGTTATGCAGAACAGACAACAGTTGAGATCATAACTAATTATGAGTCAGATTTTGAAGAGAAAACAGGTATTGGTCATATGAAAATCCTGCCGGAATGGAACTTGAAGAGATCGGTACATTACCTGTTGGTTGAACGACTCTAGAAACCAAAGGCGAAGGTGCTGCCAGCGGGTTTGGAAGAGATCCCAGTGACAGTAGTAATTACCGAAGATGCAATAACTGCACTAACAGAAGGGGTTGTAGATGCCACACACATGGTGGGCATTGAAGGAATGTACATAATTGATGTAACCTGCGTCTAAGGTATGGAAGTCAAGGCTAACTGAGCAGACATGAAAGGTCCTAAAGTCAGAATGGTAGTACAAGACCACACAGAGCTCTGATGCAGAGATGTAGAACCAAGTATGTCGGCCAGAGCGCGATAGCGAAGTGGCAATGACACATTTGGAGCGGTGTGGAAAGGAAAACCTTCCGGGGGAAATTGATGTTCCCCGGTTGACATAAGGCTCTCTTGACTGCTAATGGGACTTGAATCATCCATGTTGGAAGTGGCCATTAGAATCAAAGCACCAGGAGGAGTAGATGGGAGGTCCTCGTCTAAAAATTCCCAAATGTTGGGAGGGGTCCAATTGATATCAAAAGGTTCCTCACCCGGAGCTTGAGCGTCAAGAGGCTGAACACTTGGGACAATAGGAAGAGTACCAGTAACAGATGATACCTCAGAAGAGATAGGAGAAAGGGGCTCTCTGTCACCTGATAAGGACGACAGATTCGGTGAGTCCGCCAGGATGGCCTAACTCAAAAGTCTGGGAGAAAAGATATAATCAATAGGGTTGCAATGGCCAAGATTAATAGGTAAAATGTTATCGCGGACAAATAAATTTTATGACACTAGAACAAAACATTGCCTTTTCATGTTTAAAGAGTTGAGAAAAAGGACAAAAGATGACTCTAGTCGCCTTCGAGGTTTAATGAGCCTGAAAGGACAAGTGCTTAGATGATCATTTTACTTTTAAAGAGTTGAAAAGGAACGAAAGTGACTGCTTTGGAATTCTAGACAAGAGGTTTACTAGAAAAATCGTAAAACTACATATACACCTTGGTAATAAAATGAAAGGGAAATGACCAAGGACTTCCTGTATGGCAATCAATCTTCCCGAATGCTGTGTTCGGTGAATTACGACTTGTAAGGTGGTAGAATTGGCTTCCTATGGATAATAGGATGATAACCTAGTGGGGTCTCCCAACGTATACGTGACGGTACATGGAGCACAAATCCGTACTAGCATCTATTGTACCATAAAAGGAGGAATCACCCAACCTTAGTGAAAACAATAGGGACTAGGTTTAATGATGTTGGAACACATCTCTAGCCTAGACTTCTAGATATGTGAGCATTAGGTTCCAACGTGTTTTTAAGTTCATTCAATAAATTTTAACAGTTAGTCTTGAATTATGTCTCAGTTTTAAAGCCCTATCAAATGTATCTTTAACACTCCTAGAATGCAACTAAATGAGCATAAAGACCATTCTCGTTGGATGAAGAACTAGCTAAGGAAGAGTGAGAGGTTTAGTGCATAACAACTGAATGGAAAACAAGCAAACCAATCAAAGAAAAAGGAACACTTCTACCATTTACTCAAACTTGCAAGCAATCTGAACAAGAAACAATGATAAACACATTTTTTGCTTTTCAATGTCTTAGTCTCTAGAGTCCACTAATGCAAAAATTGTCTTTCAAAACCTTAATACAAGATGAATGCAATTTTTGATTTTTTAAAAAAAATAAATGATAAGAAACTAGATGTGAAAATGAATCAAAGACTTAAAATTAAGGGATATTCCTTTTTACAAAACTAGAAAACTGTCTCATTGATTGGGAAGCAAAGTGATTTATGCCAAGTGAAGGAAGGAGACCAAATGAACAAGACAAGGAAGTTCGGTGACCAAACGCCACACACTAATCAAGAGGATGAAAAAAATTAAAAGGAAGAAGCCTCAAACAATGTGAGAGACTATACCAGGCAAAGTCTAAAGATCTCAATGAATGATTGACCCAATCAAACCAAGCATTCGAGAAACCCTAAGGTATCTAGGTCACACAGTTCAAGAGGGAGGATTTGAAAAGACGTGAAAATTGGAATCGAAAATATTAACAACCAATGATTTTGACACAATAAAGAGGGAAAAACCAAGCTCTAAGGACAGAACACACTAGCCGATCAACCAAACAAACCTCAAAATTTGAAACTTACAGGAATCATTGCAAGTAAAACACTAGCATGCGTCGACAACAAATTGTTGCACCTCCCTAACCAAGCACTTTGCTACGTCGTCGCGAAAGTACTTCAGTTAGTTGCGCTGAGCTAATTTCAGGACTCGTTGTGACTGTTAGACAATTCAATCGCGCCGTACAGTAAAAGGAACAACCCAGAAGACAACACAGATGCGACTGCTTTGCCATTGTTAGAAAATAAACAACGACGACCCAGAATCAAAGGCACAAAATGAAAGTTGGACTGGAGCAAGGCTAGATCTATCATTCAGAAGGGTGGGAAGGCTAAAAGAGTAGTCTAACAACTTCCATAATAGAGTATGCTACCCAAACAATAAGGAAGACAATAAACAAACAAAACTAACCAACACAAAAGACAAAAGACAAGCTCCCTGGCGGAGTCGCCAATTTGTGACATAGGTAAGTTCCCTCTGCAGACAGAGGCAAGCCCTCTAGCCCTAGAGTGGGTCTAGTCACTGAAAAGACAATACCAAAGCAAATTTCCTTAGAAAGTTGGTGTTATGAAGGCCTACCTTTAGTTTGACGTTCGATGAAGTCCTCGTCGTGTTCTCCAACTCTTGTTCTTCTAGTCACTTATCCCTGAAAACAACATGTAGAGAAACACCACAAATGCAATAGAAAACAACCAAGCAATCTACTTGAAGAGTCAAGGAATCGCAAGATATCGACATATAATTTAACACATGTTATAGGAAACATGCTATTGATTTGTATTAATATAAATCAAAGTGAAACTTACAACTGAGCCTTGATGTCGTAAGCCTCCTTGAAGGGTCCTGTCGACGTGTCTCTGTAAGCATTCACTTGTGAACCGTCTCCCAAGGGAACATATGACTCTCTCTTTTGTCCAAAAAGATTGATGCTAGAAAGCTCTCAAGCCAACTCTACTCAAGCATCTCTCAAACCAAAATACATATGAGGCTACTTCCACACTCCAATAATGCTCTCTACCTCTACTCCTCTCTTATAAACCTGAAATTATCAAATTGCATCTAGCTATCATCCAGTTACATCCAAGCTAGCTAATCACATTCATGGAGGAGATATTTATAGGAGGGAGAGGTCCCATAAGAGAAGGAAATAAGAACTTATCTCTAAGGGATGTTGCACAAAAGATGGAACAACTATCCAAGAGGAGAGAGGCAAGTTCAACTGACCCAACAACCAACCCTAGGACTGCCCATGAAGCAATTTCATCTCGAAGTTTCGACGAGTTGTTGAAAAACTTGCCAAATCTAGCTCGTTGCGGGTGCAACAAAGGGACACAGTGAAGACTTTTCTATGGCTAGTGTTAACTTGAACATCTTCGTGAGAGGGATAACTTCTAACTCGTGACGACCCAAAAACTTAGGTAAAAATGGGTCTTCTTCAGGGATAATAAATTGGGACATTCTTCCTGAGATTGCAAGGAAGGTAATGACACATAATTGACAACATGATACAACATAGATGTCAGTAACATGGACTGGTAATGTCTAGGATTAAGGAATGCAGAGTCTGTGACAAATTACTGTGTAACAGGGGCACAACATGCACTCACGGATGAAATTGTGCCTGTACAAGTTATAGATCCATCCCAACAACTAGCACAAAGTAGACAAGGTGAGCAGTGTTGTTGATCACATGCAAAGGAATGTAGGAACATGCATGTCATTGTGCGCACACATGTGATCCCACCCATTCAGCACACTCACCAAGACGAAGACAAGAAGTAAGTTAGACTGGAGCTAAACATTTAGTTGACAGGTGATATGCATGACCACCACACTGGAAGACTAGCACAAACACTATGCATTGGTGTATTTTCGGTTCAGCTGCACCCAAGAAGACCATGTGCATGCTAGCAGACGAGTTGGATGAAGGATCCATACCAATGCACCCGGATACAATAGAGGCAAGATTTCGCTTCGACAAGATGTCACTGTTGAGCGCACACCATCACAGACGACCAAGCTTGGCATCAACTCACAACCTTCACCATCACAAGCATGTCAAAGATTTGGTCTCACCACAAGAGGACCGAGTGTCAATGATGTCTTGCATGGCTTGCTCAAGCCATTTTGTCTCACATGAGCACATGTGCATTGTAATGTAACGTCTTGTTAAGTGGAAGTTCAAGTGTCGATAGTTGGATGTAGCAGTCACCGAGTAGATGAAGGGTCATGAGGGTAGATGAACTGTCACAAAGGGGAATGTCAAGGGTCACCCCACCCTTTTCTATAAATAGAACTTCATAACTCATTGTAAAGGCTTTTGGTTAGCTAAGCTTCTGATAGGAATATCTTAGAGAGAGCTTGGACAATATTGTAACGAGCCTTGGCTTCTCCACTACGCAGAGCTAGTACATCTCTTTGGAGGAGTAGGCGGTTGTCGTTGTAACGTCCTGCTATCTAAACTAGTGGTTGGACATGGATGCATTGTATGACTGGAACTTACACTTCTTAATATAACAAGAGCTAGCACATTTCATGCATATGTTGTATTGTATTCTATGCTATCTGGTTTACTCTAAATGATATATGTATTAGTTTGATTATGCATGCATGTATAGCTATATGTGTATGTATGCATGAATCTTTTTGAAATGTGCTGTTGGTTTAACCATCACTTTAGATTGCTTGCTAACTTGCCTTCCATGTTGTGATGCATCTTCGCTCATGTGTTCCCTTCTTAACTACGTGCTATCACAAGTTTCCAAGGGGTGCACTCATCTCAACCCCGTGTGTTAGAAACTCTCATGAACCTTACTTGGCTCACTGTAGCTTTCACACCATTGCTACCAACATAGTTATGTTACCTGTCCCTGTGTGAAATCGCGGTCAAGGCATTACCGTACAACCCACTGCTAGGACTCCTACACCAAACGGTCTGAGGTCTAATTGGGACTTCCTACCAGGTAGATCCCCTTACATGTTGGCGGGTCCAACACCGTCAACATAACAAAACACTATAACACTTTCTAAAAGGCTACAACAAAAGAATCCAAATACTTGTGATTAGCAAGTAGTTTACATTCAATATTTCTACAACAAAACAATCTTTTCTTCCATTAATGTCTCAATTTGAGACCTATTTTGGTTACTTACTTCCTTTTCCAATTGATATTCTGGATAGGTAGTATAAGGATGAAGTAGGGATGCAAGGTGATGAAAATAAGGGGAGAATTATCTAAAGAAAACAAACTGGGATGAGAGGGACTAAATTGCAAGCAAGTTTCCTCATTAATTCTTGGTATCTTTCGAGAAATTAATCACCCCAATAGGGAGGTGTGATTTGAATCAAATATGCATAAGAATAATTGGCTACGATATGGGATCTATGATGATCAACATTGGAAAGGTTTGAGGCTATGGATGATCAAGGATATTGGTTTATTAACATGAAGTGCCCCATGCCATCATGAATGGTGTCCAACACTGCATATAGTCAAAACATAAGGCAATCTCATGAGATATAAGGTCTAGGAAGAGTATTATTTGAAAAATTAAATACAATGATATATTAAAAATAAACTCATAAACCTTCTCCCATATGTACAAAAGGACAAAAGTGGAAAAAAATAGGACTAGGAGAAACAATCTTGGTGGGCAATTTGAAGGGTTGTGGATGCTTGACCTTCTAAATACCCCTAGTGAAGCCTACTTTTCATATGTTGAATCCTTGAGATAGAGAAGGGGTTCTTCAGCTGAGAAAGAGGAGGAATGTTGCTTGTATTTTTTAGAGCTACTTCTATAGAAGCTTTTGTAGTAGAAGATATTTCTACAAAAGCGTCTATACAAACACTATTATTATGCAATTTTTATAGTAGGATATATTGCTACACAATCTTCTACATATCAATTATTGCTATAGAAGTTTTTACAATAGAAAATATTATTATAGAAGTTGGTGAATGGGTAGTGAATGTAAAATTATAAAAATGATTTGAGAAGAATATATATTGGTGAGGAGAATAGGTCATAGAGCTGTCATTTATGGGTCATCTCGTTAGAACTATGCAATAAAATAATAATTCTTCTTTCTTTCCTCTACATCACAATTTTTGAATCACCAAAAATAGATATTCTAACAACAAATTATTCCAATTGTAAGTTACATGCCTTTCAAACTCTACTTTAGAGATTATTGTATGACCAATAAATAAAATTTTAAGGATGTGATATTTATCATAGAGTTTATAAAGGGAGGTAAATATTGTATTCAATTTCCTTTTAATATAGGTGAATACTCAATGTTTTCATGGAAAAGTATACAAACTGTGAATAATTCCTTATTGAGAAAAGTTTTTAAGTAAAATTTTGTAATTAAATTATTTACAATGGATGAATACTTATGACTAATGTTTCTTGTCTCTAGTAAATATTGTCACTATTTATTTCCTTTATATTATATATAATATGCATATTTTATTACAATTTACTTGTTATATGGCTATTTATCATTGTAGTCTTATGTGTGGACATTTCAATGGAAACTATCTACATGGGTTTAGGCACACATGTATATTGCTATGAATAATATTTTGAAATAAATAAATTTCAAAAGATACCCAGACATAACTCCCAATTAAAGGGATAATGGAAACACATTGTAATGATTAATTTCCCCATAAATAATGATGTGAAAACTTTATAGCACACTACTTTGCACCAACAAAAATTCCATTGATGTCAAAATAGAAAATTATGGGAATATTATTCAACCCATTTTTTGGTAGGGAAAATATCTTTCTGTTCACTTATAAAATATTAACAAACTAGATAAGAAATTACATAAAAATAAAACAAGTGTATGATTGGGTTGAGTCATCATAAATATAATCGAGATAATTTCTTTCACTAGAAACTAACTTTGCTTAATTATTTGTGTTATGTGACATAAAGAAAGGTTGTCAATTTCAATATCAAACTCTAGATGGGACTAACATTAACTAATTTGTAATAGATTTGAAATGTAAAGTCAAACTAGGTGCTTATGATTTATTCATATCAATCCTAATCATATTAAGTCATTCATACTTAAAAACTCTGGTGGATTGTAATTTGTTTTTCTCAATTCACGACTTTCTAACTCATTTTATTGTTTGTCTCTTTCCATCAATTAAACCTCACATTAAAAGGTGATTCATTTTTTAGATCTTTGATAGTCCTTCAAACATGACTTGGAACCATTCCCTTTCTTATAATATAATTGCTATGGATGAAAAAGGAAAATGAAAGTATTACCAAAGCTCCAAAAACTAAAAAATTTAAGAGATTATGGTTTTCATAGCCTTACAATACTCACATCTCTCTATATGTTTTGAGAGAATTTGGAATCCTTAATTTATGGAAAAGACTCACTGAGTTATTAATAATTTGAGCATTATTTTTTCTTAACATAGACCTCTTATCAAATATATTTCAATGATATGACAAGGTTGGTACTAATAATTCAAATAAGCTCTTTAAGGAATCTTCTACAACAAATAATATATTTGAGATAGTCAACTGGAAAGTTACTTTTCTAGCTTTTTGAACCATGATCATAATATGAATTTTATGAAGGAGATCAAAATGGATAAATTGGAAGGAGTTATAGATTTTGTTCAAAAGGTTAAAAGCCTAAGACCAAATTATTGATCTTTTGAATTATATGAACATTATTTTGAATTCATGGAAATGGAATCACCTAAGTAAAAATAGCAAAATTTGTAAGTATAAACCTAATTAAAAATTACATTATTTATTCAATTAAAATCAATGATGTTTGTTCAAAATAATTCAAGTAAAATCAATACATTGCAAGATTATTACAAAAGTACCAAACTTGAATTAAGGTCCATAAAATAAAAAAATTCACAAGCTAAAAAAAAGCATGTAGCTACTATGTTATATAAAAGCTAAGAAGATATATATAACTACAAATCATATAATTTGTTATTATAAAAAATAAATAAATTTTACTTGGAAGATTTGTTATTATAAGAAATAAAGAAATTTTACTTAGAAGATATGTATGATATCTTCTTAAGACAAGTATATATTTCTTTGCTTATGGATTAATTCCCAAAGATGACAAGATAAATAATAAAATAAATTCACAATTTGTAAGTTGCAATGGAAAGCGTAACACTATAATAAAAGTATTAAATTAAAAGTTAAAATGCATTTTTAACTATATATTTGGTCATTTAAGTTGTCTCCAACACACTACGTTATATTCCTTCTAACATCGGTTAAAGTAAAATTAAAAAATATAAATTAAAAAGACATATATAACAACAATTTATATAAGAACTCGCAAGTTAATAAAACACTTTTAATCATAAGCTATATAATATATTATTGTAAGCAATAAGAAAAAGCTGCTCAAAAATATTATGTCTATCTTCTTAATATCTCAGCCCCTACAACAATAGTAAAAACAATATATACATATATTTGCATATAGAATATTATAGATAATAAAAGCAACACGTTTACTCTTGAAGTTGCGATAGATATCTTTCAATTCATTTATAACAAAAAGTCATCACTAGCCTCCTTGTTACAAAAGTTCATCACCAATATACTTATAAGTACTTGAGGTTTTACTATATAAGCTATAAACAAAGTCATATGCTAAAATCATTACTTATTAAAGTAAAATAAATGATTATTTATGTCTAGTAAAAATTTAAAAGTCTATATAAATTTACGTTTATAATAGTTATTTAGAAACCTTAAAAATACAAAACTATCTATATTACCTAATTAGAAACAAATTTGTTCGATTAAAAACATAATTAGCTTAATGCAACATTATAATAAAGATACAAAATCTAAAGTTAAAATGTATTTCTCATTATATATTGGACAATTTAAATTATATTTCCAACTATAAATATTTTATATTGATTGGAAATTATACCATCCTAGATCCAATTTAAATCTAGATCCACAAGTGTAGAGAGGGATCAAATCTCTTTTCATTTTAAAAGAGGTTTTCACCTAAAGATATTTGATCCTTGCATTTGGTAGATCTACGGTAGATCTTGGTTTTATTCTTTAAATGAAAATAATTATTAATGTAAATTTATTTATTATTTTATTACTATTAAATAAATTTTAATAAAAATTATTTTGAAAAAATAGAAAAGAATTTAATTTAATTTAATTTCTCATATTGCAATTTTTAATTTCATAAAATTTAAATTTTAAAATTTTATAAAATTGAAATTTGATTGGAACTAAATCCCATATTACAAATAAATTTAAACAATGGAAAAAGTTATAAAAAATAAATCTAGTGTTATTAAGGAAACCTTAGAAATTGAAAAATATCCGAACAACTTTAATCGAGAAGATGGTTATTAAACCATTCCTAAAAGCACACCATCTATTTCTTATCCTCTAAACCATGTTCCTCTAATATAACTCCTACCCCTTCTTAACCCTCCCACCCTCTACTCCATTTTTTTCTCTGTTTCTCATTTTCCTATCCTTGACTTTCTTCTGAGTCCTCTTATTCATTAGATTTCTCTTTTGTCCTATTTTCAACCCTTTACTTTCTTCTTTTATTTATAACTTCTTATGATTATTTCTTCTAGTTAAATATCTTTAAATTCTATCTAACTCTTAAGATTAGTACTTTTTAATCTTATTCCTTTCTCATTCTAATATTATTGAGTAATATTTAATCCTCCTACCTTAATCAAATCTATCAAATCTTTCAGAACTTAATTCAATTCCTAATACTCCTTTAATTCTTCTTTGACCAGTATACTAAAATATACTACATTAATTCTATTGTGACCAAATTCAATCTCATCATTTGTATTAATAATATATTTCAAAAAAATAGTAATAAATCTTATTCCATAATTAAAATAATAAATAAAATAATAATTTTAATAAAAATAATAATCATAATTTAACTTAATATAAAATAAGTCATTATAAAAATTTGACGAATTCTTAACCAATTAAATTTTTAATTAATTCAAATGTTTGACGTTTTGATTATAGATTTCTTTTAATTTTATTTTATCTAATTTTATTTTTCAAAATGATTTATTTATTTATTATTATTATGTTTGTTTGTTTGTTTTTGTTTTTGTTTTTTTTAATTCAAATTCAATTCTAAATATTTTAATTTGAATTCCATTCTAAATATTTTATTTTCAATACTTTAATATCTTTCTTTTTATTATTTTAATTTGAATTTAAATTCTAAATGTTTTGATTTAAATTTTAATTCTAAACTTTTTATTTCAATATTTTATATCTCTTTTTTATTATTTAATATTTTATATCTCTTTTTTTCATTTTAGTCAAAATTAACTATTCTCACTTTCTCTAAGGTTATATTCACTCGAGTCTCATTATTCTCATCTTCCCTAAGGACTATATTCACTCCAATCTCATCATTCTCACCTTGCAAGTTAATAGTCCTCTATTCTTTATTTAACTTGGTCTAGCACTCTTCACAACATCAACTTCAAGTCCCTAAAGATGGGTGAAGTGTTCAATCAGAAAAGTCGGGCACATCAAAAAATTACCACAAGTTTTGAAAAACATCAAGTTATTGACTGTGAAAATATTCATGCTAAAATGAAAATGTTGCTGGATATGGTTATGGAATAAACATTTTTATTTATCATCAATTTTCATTGTATGATATTATATAAATTTATTTATTATATTAATCAAATTATTTTAAATTAAAATTGTTGACACATAATCATCAGAATTGGGTGAATATAATGTAAATAAATAATAAGTAATATGAACAGTCATCAGGAGATGAAGTGAACAATCTCTCCCTCATATATATAATAAAGACCAACCTGAAGGAATAGATATACGAATCAATTTTGCTTTGAGGAGTTACTGCCTGGTGTGACATGGTATCAGAGCCAGCTCCCGAAATTAGTTGTAACTCCCTTCTACCATTGTCTTGCAGTCTGCCCCCTTGTGGAGTCTATCTGCCATAATTGATTCTGCGCCATTCTGCGCTCTGTCTGCCATAATTGATTCTGCGCTATTCTGCACTCTATCTGCCATAATTAATTCTGTGCCATTTCTGCCATGCCTTAGCTCTAAAAACCTTTTGAATTGTTGCGTTGAATGCCTTGAGGCTGTGCTGCTGCATTAAATGCCTTGAGGCCGTGCTGTTGTGTTGAATGCCTTGAGGGAGTGCTACTGTGAGAGTTTACTGCGTGAATGGTGTGAAACGCTACTACGTTGATGGTACGTGAGCTCTGAGAGCATGGTGTGGATGCCAAGCCCCTAAACATTTCACGAAGAGAAACAATACTGGGACGATATCTGTGTGGCTTCTTCACACCACCGGTGGTGGGGGCAGACCTGCCAGTAGCCTTGGTGGTGAGCTGCTTCCTGGGAGACTTTCCTCTCGTAGACTTACCAGCTCTCTGCTTGATACGAGCCATGGAGCCAAACTAAACCTTCGTATGAGGATTCGAAATAATAGCCTTGGGGTTTCTGGTAGAGCCTTGCCTTCGGAAAACGCTAGAGAGAACGGGTAAACAAACAAGAATAAGGTGTGGAAATGTTGGTAGCCATTGCAGATATTATATAACGCTGGTAACATTGTATTTACGCTGCCTTTGTGTTTACGCTACTGTCATTGTAACGTCGGCATATAAAATGCGTTGAATTCCAATTCCTATGATATTGTAACGTTGGTCCTACAGTTGAAGTTTTTGGCATATAAAATGTGTTTGCGTTGAAATTTTTTGGCATATCATTACATTATATGTACGCTGGAAGCGCTGCCTTTGTGTATGCGTTGAAGTTTTTTTGGCATGTAAAATGTGTTGAATGCCATGTGTCGAATAAAGTTTTTTAAAAACTAAGTCGTGGGTCAAAGCACTGTGGCATGAAGTGTTGAATGCACTGTACAAATTTGTGTATTTACACTCTTGGGTATCGACATTTGCTGTCGAGTTGAGTTTGCTGTCCAGTCATATCAGAATTATATTTTTTCCCATTAAGAGTAAAAGTTTTGCAGTAGAAGTTTTTGTTACAGTATGCATTCAATCATATCCATTGTGGGAATAGTTCTCACTGGCAAGGAGAACTATCCTGAGTGGTCCCGGATGATAAAACACACCCACATTTTCAATGAGTTGTGGAAATGAGTGTACATTGGAGACAGAGACAAATAGCCAGAACAACCTACATTAGACAAAGAGCTCACCATTTGGGAAACAAGAACAACAAAGCCTATGCATTAATTTCAGCACTGTAAGCGAAGAGGTGAGTCGCCATATTACGCCATTTTCAACTGCTTTTGAAGCCTTACGAAAGTTGAAAGAACTCTATGACTCACATTCTGCACTTGAAGTTGTTCAACTCATGATTAAACTCTTCACTCTTGAACTGCAAAATAATGATCCTCTTGCTCTTGCATCTGAAGTAAAGTCTATAATGCATGATATCCAAGCCACTAAAGTTGATTTGGATATTCCTCTTATCGCTTTTCTCAAGGCACTTTATCCTACTTACTCCAATTATCTTAAGTCATTGCAAGCAAATGGAAATCTTAAAGACATTACCTTTGACTCTCTTGTGAAAAAAATTGCTAAAAGAGAGAAAGCTTTTGGAAAGAAGACAACCCCTGAATCTTCTCAAGAGGCTGTGTGCCTTGCTCATAAAGAAAAGAATCTTGCTCAAGATTCTTCCAGAGGAAGAGGTGGTTGAAGAGGAAGAGGAAGATATTTCAGAGGTAGGGGGGCAGACACTCTTAAGGAGAAAAGGCAGATTTGCACTGCATATGCTACAAAATAAATGGATCACATCATGCCTCTACATGCAAGTTACCATGGGACAAAATTGAGCAGCAAAGAAACCAACAGAAAGGTAAAACTGATGATACAGACAAAGGTAAAGCACCTGAATCCGCTCACTATGTTGTGGCACAATGTAATATTGTAGTAAATGAAGATTTATTTAATGCTTCACTTGCTTCTTGGAAAAATGATTGGTTGCTTGATTCAAGAGCAACCTGCCACATGACTCATAGAAAAGTTTTTTTTTGAAGAATTTACTAACAATGTTGATGGAGGAGTATACTTTGTAGAACAATAAAAAATCAAGCCATCAGGGCTTGGCACAATCAAGCATAAACTGCCTGGTCTTCCAGACTTTCTTCTGCATCATGTTCTATATCTCCCACAACTCAAGAGAAACTTGTTGTCCTTGGTCCATATCTACCATCAAGGTCACTCCATTCATATGTTTGATGGCAAGCTTGAGGTAAGAAAAGCATCTGACCACTCACTTGTCATGAGGGGAATAGAATAAGAAAGGCTTCTAAAGCTGCAAGGAACCTCTGCTCGTGCACAACATTTCTCATACAATTCTCATTATGAAGAAGGTACATTTCCATCAAGTTTATTATGGCATGCTAGATTTGGACATTTGAACTACGACAGCCTCCGCTTGTTGAAGAAAAATGGTGTTGCTAGTTTGCCTACAATTCCTAGGAAACTTAAGAAATGTGATGCTTGCATTCTAGGAAAG